>LLKJ01000224.1:0-18787 GCA_002242865.1 Clarireedia sp. CPB17
TTGAATATTCAAGTATCTTTTGTGTACTGAGAGCCTATACCTCAGATCGGCCTGTTTTTTCTACTCCGAAGATGAGGGGGAAGGTAGGTAGGTAATGAGAGAGGAATAGAACGAGACGAGATATGCTGTGTTGTGCTTGTAACAAGGACATCTGAGAGAGGGGAGAGGGGCAGAGCGTTGCTTGATGTATATGCCAGATGAATGTAAGCAGGAGAATGGGGGGTGTATTGTATTCGAAGGACATCATGTGAAAGACTAGTGGGTTGTTTCGGCTGCTGCACGATTCAAACGGGCTGCTAGATATTGTATATATATGGAGAGTTAGTTGTCAGTTGACTTCACTACTGATGACTTTTGTGAAAATTGGGCGAGATAAGTTACTCGTCTCTTGGTCATCCTTCCGTTCATATGACCAGTGGTGTTCTTTCTCTATCTGTTATTCTAGAAATCTTTCTCAGGTCTGGTTATTTGGATCCTTACGCCAGTGTGTACTTCCTTCCTCGATTCTACCACAGTTTATGAGCTGTAGTTCGGTGTTTGTGGCAAGAGGAATTGAAGGTTTGGATGCTGAGTGGATGTCCAGCGGTTTTCGGCGGATAACGAAACACACTAGGGGGACTTGAGATCAGAGAGGTTCGTTGGGGGAAGAGTATCACCGCTTGAGAAAGACACTTCTTCGCCGATGAGAGTATCACGAGAAGTAGACATGAGTTGGATCCTACGAGAGCTAGGCGATCGTAACTGGAATGGAGAGAGGATCAGGTTCACTACGGGCAAAATATGCTCCTCTGATGCATACAATGATATCTATCTATCTTTGTATCAATCTCGTTGTTGTCTGCCGCGGACACTGCTCCGAGCCTTTCAGTTCTCTTCACCTCGATTAATGACGGGTGGTAGAAGGCACATTGTTTCTACTCTCTCTTCTCTAGGCTAAATCTGATGCCCTATGGAGAAAGTTCTTCAAAGATATCTCAATGACATGTAATGGTTTCCCGGCTCTTATGCCAACGTAGCAAGTGCTCCCATCATCCAAATATGTCACAGTTGAGCACGAGTACTAGGTACTACTGTTGCTGCTAGCAGTCTCCATGTGAGAACCAAAGATACTGAAGACTCTAAATCTTCCAATTTCGAATTGAACAAAACGTACGCAGGAATATACAAACTCGCCTCGGACGTCAAAGCCATCGACAAATTCTGGGTCAGAGGACAGTCGTATTCCGTGCTTGAGATGCTCGCGCACGATACCCTCGCGGATCAATTCGTCGGCGGGACTATCTACCAAGCTTTCCTAAGTGCGCTGAGTTACCATCGTTGGCATGCGCCTGTTGGTGGGAAAGTCGTAAAGGCGTATACTATTGCCGTTTTGATGTCTTATGCGATGTTGAACTTGGCAATTTCGCTGAGCCCGGTACGATTCCAACTCCTTAAGCTTATAGTATAATACTTTCAATACTTTTAGATACTTATATACAGATACTTTTTAATTCTTTGTTACTATTTCGGATATTAAGTTATTTATATATCGTTATACGACCCAAGATATACCAAATAGGTAAGTTATATTAGAATACCTACTTACTACATAACTACTGGTATTCTACAAGGCATACCGTACCTACACCTCCCCTTTAAGGAGCCGTTTCATTATACAAAGACTCTTTGTACTATACAAAGTGATACTTCTCTCCTTCTTTTTAACTTAATATCACAATATGAATATGAAGGGGGCTATGAAACAACTGCAGCCTTGCCTCCGCCCCAACTCAAGTAATCTTCTGCACAGAGCTGACAAGCTGTGCAGGTACATCTTAGAATTGTAAGGGCGTACAGCCAGGCCATACGGCCAGGAGAAGGGAAGAGCTTAGAGCAGTACGGACAGTTAGGATAGTCGGTACCAAGAGCCAAGGCAAGACCTAGGCTAACACTAAGTACTAGGTACTTAAAGTCTTGTTCTTCTCTGATTGTACTTCTCTTCTTCATAGATTCGTAACAATACATTTTCTGCCTACGTTTTGAGCCTCCGCCCTTCTCACAAGAATGCTTAGTATAAAATGCTTTTTGTAGCATGGTCTAAATCATAAAGTTTTCAATGTTTAACCTCTCTATTCCGTTTGCATTCATCAGCCCGAAAAGCCGATTGTTATATATCTTCGACATGTCACTACAGGGCCAATATCCGATAGGGATCTCTTCTATCAGTATGTGCGATGCCATGTCACCAGTACAAGTTACATTGTTCAAAGGCGTCCAAGTCGACTCTTGCTATTTTGTAAGGGTTGCATTTTTATCTGAATCTCTACCAGAGGTTGGGCAGGTTTCCGAGAGCCTTGTGGTTTCGAGAAATCCAGGATTGAAATTGGTTAAACTGCCCACTGCTCATATTAGATCCATATCACAAGGATATGGATCTTTGGAGATTCAAAATTTCCGCTACAAATTAAATTTCCCGAGCTGAGTAGTTCTTCTGAGATATTGATGTTTGGGGTCTCTCAAATCACGATTCCGAAGCTCACCGAAATCGATAATTTTACTTTCGCATCGTCTCAGGCACCATCTGTTTACACTCCTAGATTGAGGCAGGTCAAAGAGTACCTCAGTATTTCGAACAATGAGAATCTAAGAACCCTAGTTTTGCCAAGCTTACGAAATGTTGGAATAGACCTAGATATTTATGGCAACAATATACTGAAAGAGTTATCGCTGCCGAGGTTATCTCAAGTGGGAAAGAGACTTCTAACGGATGGTTCTTTCGAAAAGTATTCTAGACTCCGCTATCTGGACCCTATGAGATCGACTGTACTGACAGGTCTCTAGAATCTCTTTACCTTCCCTAAAAGGATTATCCACCATGGAGAGTATAAATAGTCATTCGTCAAATTGCAGTGAAATGCCATGGGATTTCAAGCGAACGATAGGAGGAAATTACCCCTGTTTTGAATTTGACTCCACAAACTCCCCCATGTGAAAATCGTTTATGTGTAAAGTGCATTGATTGATTGACTAGTAAAGGTGGGCTTTAAGAGCCATTAAATAGTCCTTATTCGGTCCTTTACAGAGCACGCCATAAGGCACAGTAAAAGGTGTTCATATCATGCGACAATTAAGAAATAAGGTGATTTACAACATCGGATGCAGCATCCAATACTTCACACACCAGGTTATTCCTCCTTCACGACAGACTATCTAAAGATCATTAGCTGACTTCCTCGAGATGCACTTCAGGGCTTTGGCCCAAATCCGGCTACGATAGCTATAGCTCCCGCTTCTATCTTCGGAGCTCTCCTACTCATTTGTATTTTTGTTTTTATTTCTCACCGCCGAGAGACCCGTTTTTCCTTCTTACAGCCTACATCTAAGACACAGATGTCGTTCGGGCTTCTTTCTAGGAGAATCAGACTCGGTGATATACCGGAACTGCAGATTGTAGAGAGGCCGGCTGAGTTGGGGGATCCATGAGTAAAGGGTTTTGAGCTCGAATAAACCGTCTGCAACGGAATCAGTTAAGCTGAGGAGGTGAGGTGGTGAGGAGATGGAAGGAAATTTTTTATGAAAAGTCCTGCTCTGGTAGCGGCTACTGGATCATTCTCAATTTCAAAGCGGAGTAGTGTATTAAGTAGGATTTGGGTTTGATGAGCTTGTTGGAGTTCAGGTATACTGTATAAATAGGTACTTCCATCTCTATCACAAAGCAAGACACTATTTTGAATACTGAGTAACACTGCCTATATTAGCGCCATCTTTCATGTGTTAGTTCCTACTTTTGGCATGAGCTATACTATCGCGGCAATCGATTTTCCTGATAGTACTCATGGAAAACGCGCACGCTATTCATCCAACCGAAAGTGACGAAAAGTCCGCACCACCCACCTAAGACGACCAGCAATACGTCGAGGCCGCCCCCCGGTGCAAGTGGTAGAGATACTTGAGGCGTAGATTTCTCTGAAGGGTTTTGTTGTGGAGTTGCGTCTAAGGTCCGCGTAGGTTCGAAATAACTCAGACTGTTCTTGTGATTCGGTAGATGTACTTCTCTCTTGAGGGCTCGAAGGTGGTTTCTCTAAGCTCATTTGAATTTCGTTGGGATCCATATTGCTGAGACTGAAATCTGGAATGTAGCTTGTTTTGTTTAACGTATCGAAAGACTCAGTAAGAAGACCTATGCCTTGTGTTTCTGGGGACCTGCGTATTTGAGTGTAGTATTGACACCTTGACAGAAAATGTATGCTTTCGTTAAACAAACTAAGACCATCACAATGATATAAACTTACGGAAAAGAGAAATGTTTTACTGGAAGTTGAACAATCAAACAATACGGTAGTTTAATGCTCATCTTCTCTATTGGAGAATTTCTAAGTGATTTTGTTGCATGCAAAATTTATTCTGCCAATTGTATGAAGTTACTCCCTTGAAGTTTTGGTCAGATAGGGTAGCTGTCTACGGTCTGCCGCACCTCGTAAGAGACACCAAGCAAATACCAACAGTTAACTTCCCCAACAGTTATAAATATCCAATGCAATGCAATGCAGTTCAAGGCGGCGTAAGCTTTCCTCGTGCGTCGATATATCGCCATTGGCTGGGTCGGAAGATCCAACGTCACCGTGTTACCTTTACACTGCGGCACAGCTTTCAGAGTCTATTATCTGCTCGGTCTCCTAACTTCCTAAGTCCGCGATATCTCCGAAGTCCATAATATCCTGTGTGGGAGAGTTGATATACAAGTTAAATTCACAAGTAACTTCAACTATATTCCGGCAAAATCTTGTCTTTCCATTTAGCTTACCTCTATCTTACACCCGCCACTTAAGCACAATACCTCCCGCGATTGATAACTACGAAGAATACTATCCAGTCGCCTTCCCCGATGACGTTCCAACTATTCTTATTGCTAAAATATCCATCGCAAAATTCCTAAGTGGCGATGAAGAGGAGGTGAACACATTGTTTCGTGTCTGTTTGAACGAGGGCTTCTTTTAACTCGATCTGACTACCGAGCCCAGAGGTCAAAAGTTCTCAGATGAAACATAGAAACTTCAGCATTTGGCAAAGGAAGTTTTTAAAAGTGTCTCTATCGATGAAAAGTTATCATTCATACTCACCGATGCCACTGGGCATTTAGACACAGGGTAAGTGCTTCCTCTTGGTGAACGGCTGGTCCCCTAACATGCCTTAGCTATAAATGCACAAGTTTTGACAAAGATCGAAACCCGGACAGACTTGAGTTCTTGGATGTAAGATTGTAAATTCCCTTCAAGCAGTAAGGCAGCTAAATGACGTTGAGTAGGCACTATGGACTTCTTTGTGAGCCCGAAAAATACACACTCCCACCTTGGTTGAGCAAACAGAAAGATCTTTATAGATCTTTCATAGAAGATGGAAACTGGATTGTGAATCTAATCTTCACTATCTTCGAGCGACAGTTACACCTTCCGCCAGGAGCTCTTACAAGTATTCACCAAACGAAAGATGCATCATGAGACTTTCTACGTATGCTTCACAACCCAGCCCCCAAAGACGGGAAACCTTTAAGCAAGGCTCCGACACCATCTCACACTGATGCAACCAGCATCACCATGCTCTTTACCTGGCAGGGTGGATTGCAGATCACCAAAGTAAGGACTGCGGGCGACGGCAAAATTGATGTGGAGGATGTCGACAAGTAGTCAGAAGATAGTTGGTACTACTGGAGCCTGAGACTGGAAACATAATTGTCAATCTGGGCGACGCGATGGTGGCCCTCACTAATGGAGTGCTTAAATCGGGCAAATATCGCGTGGTTACTCCACCAGGTCCGCAAGGACAATTTGACAGGTACAGTGTTTTTACAAATGCAAGACCAAAAAACGACACTCTGATGAGGAGCTTGAAGAGTGACATTATTCATCCTGAAAGCGAGGAGCAGTTAGCAGAGGAACCTCTGACTGCGTTGGAGTGGGGAATGAGGAAGGTTCAGGCTGTTCTTGTTAAGGCTTCCGCATGATGAGAATATGCCTGCCAATGATTTGGGAGAAATTACAGGATTCTATCGCAGGTAAATATCATAGATATCTCATTAATCTTAGCTTTTCTTGCCACCAATGGATCTTCTTTATCCTCGTTTGCATGTACATACGTGCATACAGACTGTGACTTCCCTTCCATAATTTCCTGACTCGTTCTAACCTGCGGGTTTTGTAAGTAAAGTGGTAATATGAGAAGCATCAAGCTTATCGGTCATTAGGTAGCGTAAGTAAAAATAAATAGAGAATAGGGACTACCTGTTCATGAGTGCAATTGGCGTCCGATTAGAAAGGTAGCCATCCCAGACACATAATTCCTATGCTTGGTTATGAAGACGAATTTCCCGCTAAGAGCTCACATTGAATACAGAAAGAGAGGTAGTGTTTGACTTAACATTGGATAAAATAGTCTGGATAGATTAACGGCGATAGAGTTGAAGAGGTGGTGGAAAGGTGCTCTGGGGTACGAGATTAGTGTGCCAAAAATTGTTGGAGCTGGGTTCTGTCTTCTCTGAGAAAGAGAGCAAGGAGAGGATTGGAAGCTAGATTGCAGTCTACAGTCTGAGAACAGATATTTCCTGCTGGTACGAAGAATTTTATAATGTGATTACTTCTACTACTTAAGTGTTATATATAACTCTGATATAATTTTGGGAATGGTTGAAGGACAATTATAACCACTATAATGCACAACACTGGCGGAATGTCTTACATCAATTGAGTCATTGACATCATTATTCCGAAACAGTCGTCGTTGTGGTGGGGAGTATATATGCTCGGTGGGGAGGCGTAATTATCGACAAGAAACAAGAGAGGCAACAATAATTCCTAACAGACTCGTATTAAATAACTTCCAAACATGAGAAATGGTACAAGTTATTCATTTCCTTGGCATCGGACTTGGAAAACGGGCAGTAATTGGTGTATCCGGCAGTTCCACCATTCCAGACGAAAACGGTGCTTGCTTCGGCGTCGGAGACTCGACCTCGTGTATAGGAGTGGAATATATCTCGTAGTGCTCAGGCAGCGTCGGCGAGTTGATAGATGGTGAACGATAAGAGGGTGGCAGAGGACTTGGCTGAGGTGATTCCATATTTTGAGGTACTGGATGATAACCTAGCCGAGGTTAGTGAGGGGTAGCGTAAACGTTTATTGTTAGAATGTGAATCACCTTTGAATTCATCATTCGGCATTGCAAGTTCTGGTTCGGATGCGCTATTTCTTGATTTTGCTTGGCGATTCCGAAGCCAGAGGTAGATCAGGATGAGGACAGTGATGATGATTGCTCCTCCAATGACACCGCCTATTGTGCCACCAACAATAGTGCCAACAGGCGTCGTAGACTCTGAATTGATTGTTGGAGACGTGGCGGAAGATTGGGATGAAGCTGCAGTTGCGAGCGATTCCATCGTTGTTGAGCTTCTCGAAGATTGACTCGAAGGTGTTGCGGTGGAATGTGCCGAAGAAGTCATTACTGCTGGGACAGTCGAGAACGCTGCCGGGTGCAGCTGACCATCAGGACACACAGTATTGGACCCATTGCACATGTTACTCTCACAGCATCCTTGAAAAGATGGTGTTTGTTCCGAACATGTATACCAGTTCCCTCCTAGTGGACATTGGACATTTGGCCAGTATGATCCGTCATTTGTATTGGCATCCGGACCACTCCCAGTTCCCATTCCTGCAGCTCGAAAATCACTGGCGGGACACCCAACTCCATTACATGGATTCGATGTGCAGCAGCCGAAGAAAGTGGGTGTTTGAGCCTCGCATGTATACCTGGAGGAGAAGATCAGCAGGATAGGATCAAGAAGTTCAGAGGATATGCTTACCATAGACCCCCGTGGGGACACGTCCCCATGACATTTTCAGACATAACTATTCAATATCGAAAGAATTTATAGATACTAATTTCACATCTCAAGCTGTTTAGCAAGCAGCTACAAGGCATTAGATGATTTTCATAGAATGAGTTGTCGTGGAGAGCTCCAGAATTCTGGCAGAGCCGCAGAAGACAATTGTAACTTCACTATCGCGCACTATGCCATAAAGGAACGTCACTAGTGGATATTATACGAAGACATAGCCCCATACGTATGTTGGTAGTACCTGGAACGCACGAGCAGGCTCCCAGAAGTGACACTTGTCCCACTTGGGGGGCTAAATTTAGATGAACAAACTCATGTCCAGCTTGATGACATAAAAGTGGAAAATGAATGAACGCTGATTGGCTCATAACATGCATAGGCGTATAAGCGATATGTATGCTGGAGGCGGGTTATCGACCAAGTTCCAACGCTAGGACAGAGTTCCCATGTTGTGTACCGGAACAATACTTCCGTAGCTGTAATAATATAGGCACAAACAGATTGAGTGTAAAACAACCACATCATAATCCGAGTACAAGAAATATTGGCGAAGAGCATCATCTGGCCTCGCCGGTTGTCCAACCATCCCCAAAAAGGAAGACTTGCTTTGTGTAAGAGAAGTGATCCATTAACACAGTTGTTATATATGACGGATTTTCTGATATGCTTGAGTTCTCAGGTTCCCAGTGAAACTGCCTTCCAAGTTCCCGGGAAAGACATGGTTCTAAGAACATGTATGCAGCGGAGTTCAATCTTGCTCGTCCTCGTGAGGTTACTTTTAAGAGGAATGCCCGTTCAATTCATAACCACAGGTCCAAAAACTGGAAAAGAAGAAGACGTAGCAATCCCTGGCCGACCGGGCTTGTGTGGTGAATGACATGCTGCAAGTTCACTAGAACTTGACTTTCTCCACGAAGCTCATGCTATAGTTGAAGCATCTCGGTAGGAATCAAAGGCTTCACATTGACAGCCTCCGTACGAAATCGCAGTTCAATTGTTTGTTTCGTACATCGCATCGTTGTCGTTGCAGTTCCTGCCGAAACATTACAGCAGAGCACGGACATTTTTTACAGCCACCGGACTCCGGAGCAGATAAATCCCGGACTTCAGAAATTGTGGTTGTGAGCTACGCAGCAGTATGCACTCTGATTGGTGCTCAATCACTATGCAATATCACCTCCAGGTAACCTTACAGTACCGATTTCCCCCCGCACTTATGGAGTGGCGGCAGGGCACCACATCCTTCTCCCTGGAGCTTCCGAGGTGAGACGGGGACGACACCGGCGAAGAAAACAGTATATATGTTGAGCATTTCGGCTGCCATCTTTCTGTCAATCAATCAATCTCTCTCTATCATCATTTATCTCTTCTATCATAATAGTTCATTGTTTTTCTCATCCCACTTCTTGCCTCCTGAAAAGTTCCTACCTGATACGAACTTTCATATCGATAATCGACTACAGAGGCCGCCCACAACTATCTTGGTGCTTTACACTTGACCGTCATTCGAAACTCTTACAATGGGTGTTTCGGAACTTATCGACGCCATTAATGGCTTCACTGAATCACCGGCTGAGCTCAAGGACGATGAACGAGCCCAACTACTCTCAGCTTGCAAGAAACTCGAAAATGCCATCGAAGGGCCACGCGACAAGCTAGTGAGAGTACTCAATGGTGTAAGAATACCATGTCTCTGAGATTGAGAATTACATTATGCTAAGTACTTTATTACAGCCGCATCAACGGATAGCACTTCAACTGGCCGTGGATATGGAGCTTTTCGATGCCGCCGCCGAATTCAATGGACAAGAAATAAATCTAGAGCAGCTCGCCGCCAAGAAACAAGCAGATACCTTCTTGGTTGGTTAGTTCGATCCTCGATGAAGTGTTCTCAACACAAAACTAACCTAAGATTATAGCTCGAATCATGAGATTCCTAGTCAGCATGGGCTTCTTTAAAGAGCTCGGGCCCGGAAGATATATTGCTCTGCCGATATCTAATGCTCTTGTCTCAGCTGCTCCATTTGGCCAAGCGCTGCCTTACCTGTATGTGAAAAATGTGCCTCTTGAACTACGGCTATTGACGCAGGTACCAGGACATCACAAAACGAAATTATATCAGCTTTGCCCTCATACTTCGCCAAAAACGGTTACAAGAGTCCCGACGACACATATGATGCTCCATTCCAGTTCGCGCGCAACACGAAATTGCATGCTTTCGAGTGGCTTGCCACTCAATCCCGACTCCAGCATGCTTTTAACGTTCTTATGACCATTGCGCGAGGTGGGCCAAATGCCCAAAAGTGGTTCGACTACTACCCTGTTGCTTCCAAACTACAAGTAACTTCCCCTTCAGATGTCCTACTTGTTGACATTGGCGGTGGAGTCGGACATGACGTGATCGCTTTTCAGAAGCGCTATCCTGACCTTCGAGGTCAATACATCGTCCAAGATATCCCCGTCGTAGTTGATAGCATCACTTCTCTACCAAGTGGAATCAGCGCCCAAAAGCACGATTTCTTCAGTCCACAGCCAGTGAAAAATGCAAAAGCTTATTATCTCGCGAATGTCTTACACGACTGGCCTGACAAGCAGGCTGGCAATATTATTCAGCATATTTCAGATGCTATGAGCGAAGATTCACTTCTGCTGATTAGCGAGAGAGTGATTCCAGAGAAAAATGTGGATATCTACATGGCGTCTATAGACTTCACCATGATGGCAAACTTTTCGGCGTTGGAGAGGACCGAGAAGCAGTTTATAGAGTTGCTGGATAGTGCAGGGTTGAGGTTGGTGGAGGTTTATATGAATGAGGACGTGGCGAATGGGAAGGGCGAGGAAAGGTCGAGAAGGTTGCTTGAGGCGGTTAAGAAGGCTTGAGGGGGGATGGAGTTGGTTAGGAAATGCGTAACTTCGAGGGCATTATATTATTAGTCTAGGTACGACTCAACTCACTAAAAGATAGCTGCATATAATTGATTTCTGAATTTTCCCATTCCCATTGTCCCTATGTATCTCGGGACATCATGAATCAATTCTGTCTCTTTTAGGTTGGGTTTAGCGTCGTGTAAGTAAGCTTACTTCACTAGTCCAGGCGCTAACTGCCCTCAGCTCTCATCTCGGTGTGAATTGAGTTGGCATTAGAGGCCACTGGCTGTTACTAGCTGCTCGAGATGTCTTCGAAAGCCTTCAAAAGTGTTGATGTGCCAGAGAAAAGCTTTTCGAGTGGAGGTTTCGTCGTCTGATGCGAAATAGTTCTTGGGAGCGTCTTCCCGCAATTTCTTAAAGTATTGTTCGCTGGTCATATTTAACCTTCTCTTGGTCTTATTATATGCGGCAGTCGATGATGACTTTGTCATAAAAATGATAGTTCGTTGTCCGAGCAATGAACCTAACCGTATCGAGGTGTGAATTGAAACCAATGTCACGCATCATACGGATGTGTAAGATTTCACACAATAAGAGCGAGAGGAGCGCGGCTATGACAGCTAGCCCCAGATTCCGCGATAGGAAAATAATCAGACTCGCCCGCATTTGGGATGAAAAATAGCGGCTAGCTGAAAAACAGTTTTATAGACAAGATTGTCGTGCTGATCTCATTAATGCCCTCGAAACGGTGCGGGGACAAAGCTTGCTGTCTTCTAAGATCGACCCTTTCATCTAGCCGCGCTCGAAAGGGGATGGGTGAGGCCGTGTGGGTATTTTAGTTGCTGATGGGAGATTTGGCAATGGAAGTTTTGCACCCATAGAACCGAGATACAGAAAAGTCAGAGTTGTGGCCAAGCCCACCGGGCATTGACTGGCAATACCGTGAAACGTACAGAAGTCAGGAAGCTATCTAATAGCCACTTCAGACGATGGTGGGACAAATGTTCCCTTGCGCCTACTTTCATTGTTTCCTGACCTCCGGATTTTAAAGGCATGGGTGGCAGCATATGCAAACAGACCATGGTCATCGATAGACAGACTGTCTAAGACAGTATTATTTTGCGTGATTTCTGCTCGCTAGCCTTCCCCAGTAGCTAGAAATTACGGCCCACCAACGCGCTGCATCGTCGTCGGCATCCCCGAGATCGACCTCGAATTCGTCTGGCGAGGTTTTCGCGCCCTCACATGCCCATTCTGCCTCGGCATCCAAACAGAAAATTTGATCATTTCTCTGGACAGATACATGTGATGCAACATAGGAATGTTGCATCTCCTGCCAAAGCGCCGAGACGATGTATGCCCAAGCAAATGTTAGAATAGCGAGGTAGTTGCCTCCCACAGCAGAACTGTCTTCACCTTGAACTCCAGGCCAGTTGGCAAAACGGGAATCTGTGAAATCGATGGCAATCGATGGGAATCGATCATAAAGTGAAGGCATTCGGAGATGCTCCGACGGACCCTATGGCTCCGCCGGAGGCTCCAATGCCTGATTCATGGCCATGGGCCATTCTAGAACCACTCCCTTTTCCACTTATTTGCCACTGTTTTGAGGATATAAACCCCTTCTGTTTTTCGCTGTAGTTTAGTTCTTCAGAGAAACCAACACATTCATTTATCAGTTCAGAATCTCACAGAATCGCTTGCAAAATAACAAGGATTTGAACATTGAGTCCCTATGAGTAGCTGTAGAGGAATAATCTTATTCTTAAGATCATAATTGTCGCTCGGTGTGCGCTAGGTCGATCGTCCATTAATGGACAATTCTGAGTCCTCTGGGCTACTATATAGCTTCAGCTGAGGGGTGTCGCTGCGCTGAGGTAATCCATTGGCGAGAAATGCTTGAACTCTTCTAAATATGTTTCGAAGCTGGACAGAGTAAGGGGGAAGTCCATTCTCAAATTTTGCCTCCTTCAAGTACGACGACTAAACTTGGTAGTTTCTTGCTAGCATACGCTGATCATCTGCCTGGCTGGCTCGAAAAACATCTTCTAGTTCGGTCATTTTCGTTAGAATATTGTTTCGTATATAGGAGAGGATCATAGAAGAAACAACGGATGATATAATCGCACTAGCCAGCTCTGATTGGCTAAATGAGAAAGATATATTGACTTTAAATTTAAAGAATAGTAAGATGGATAAAATTTAATGAAATGGTCAGATTACATATCTCTCCCCCGGAGTTCTGCTATGGTTGACCAACCATTGAGCCTAAGGTCCCCAGGTCACATGTTAGCTGTCGTAACAATGCAAATTTCCCTCTCCCTCGGTTCGTTTACTGTTCTTCAATCGATCTCGATGGTGCAACAGTCACTGACTTCCAGTGATGCATTTTCACAGCTATCCCGTTTTGACAAAATTTCCTTCTGCTCATCGCCATCCACATCACGTTTCAGTGTATTAAAAGTGCCACCACCTCTAATCATCGATACCATCTCTATCAATGCTCCGACATTTTGACTACTGTACGACCTAGTCGCAGCAGTACCCCCCCTCCGCGATATTCCGCCTCCCACATTGAGACTGGCAAATAGTTCATTTACTGCGTCGGCTATCGTGAAGGACGACGTAACGGCGAGCACTATAACTTTTGCCGTCCAAATAACTCCATTATTGCGCGAGCTTGTGAACTCGAACGTGTCTGGATTGAGTTGGCCCGGTATGTTATATTCAACAAACATTTGAGTGTGGAGGTCGATTAGACTGGCCAAATATCCTGGGTTGGTCAATACCCCGGAGCTTATTGCCCAACAGTAAGCTCCAGTGTCCCCAACAGTAGTCAAATATCTGGGTACCAACCCTCTCTCCTCAATAGCTGAAGTGTCGCTCAGACCGACTGGTCTGCTAGCCTCAACAGCTACCATGCCGCTCAAATCCACTGGCTTGCCAGCAACGAAATTGAGATGTAACACAAAGTATGTGATCAAATGATTGAACTTCATTTTGTTCTTTGGTCGTCCTGCCACAAATATCTGATACAATTTGTGCTTTGAGATGGTTGTAAAGCTGGTAATCGCACACGTGGTACCGGATCGTAGTTTGAGACAGAGCCCTCACTGGAAGACGCGTAACTGTCCTTTAGCTCTAATATCGGATTGGATAGCTTCAACATGATGTTAGCCTCACGTCTCATATGGTAGCCAGAGGGAACTATCACGTACTATTAGATTCAGTAGAACAAGTAAGAGTTGAGCGTTGACAGAAGTGAGTTGAATTGACAATATGGTTTCAACCTCGAGGCTTTGTTGTTCGACTTACTTTTCTATCTAAGAGAGAGATGCGGTATATATAGTAGCTAGAATATATTATGTGGAATCATTGAGCACCAAACTCCGAGAGTCGAGAAGCAATTTACCCGAAGATACTACTAAGAGTACAAGATCTCACACCGTTCAACCATTCGTATTCATACTATTGGATATTGACTCCTCTTTCTGGTAGTCCTAAACAAGAAAAGATGTGATAGATCCAGAGAGGAGAACTCTGTATAGGTCCTGTTCTACCTAGTTAATTCGAGAATTGGGTTAGTACCGCTACAGCCCGCCCCTTATTAAGCATTCTTACCTAAACGAGGGTATAGTTCTTAGTAATACAAAACGATCGCCTGTAAAAGTGGTGTAGAATCAGGTTAGATTGACCGATTAGGGAAAAGTAAGTAACTACAGATAAGCACTATAACATACTGTTAGGCTATGAAGGCCGGATGAATAAGTATTGTAAGACGAGACTATCATCAAAATATTAGCGACTTGGAGACAATCTTGTAGAAGTATCTCGACGATCGGACTGACGGCGAATATGAAAAACTTTCCGCTCTAACCAAGCATGCGATGGCAGATATTTTCAACAAGGCTCACTACATTGGAGCTACACTCACTCAATACCAATCACTTTACGGGAGAAGGGAATTCAGATACATTGATAGCCTATACACTGACATTACTTTCTCAGATGGAGCGCTGCATCTAAAAAATTGGAGATGTGGCAAGCTATCAGAGGTGACAACAAACCAGGATATGATCCATAAAATGCATAGGCTGCGAAGTGGGTACCCATGGGTGGGTAATTTCACTCCCTCAACCCACCCATCTGGCCAAGCAGGGGGGACACAGGGTGGCACATCCCTTATAGAGGCCCGTGACAGTCAATGGGTAGTAAATATCCACCTAATACAGTAGGTACCTATTAATCATCATAACCCACCTATGAGTGCCCCAACCCGCCGGGTACCCTCCCCACCCGGTGGGTAGGTTCGCAGCTTAAAATTGCAGCTTCCTCTTCAGAAGAACTCGTCACCGTTCCATATAGCAATGAGCAGCCGGCCGTAGATGGCCAAGGATGGGAAAATGATCAATTATGGCAGAATGGTCAATCATGAGAAAATCAGCCTGACATTGTCACATCCTCTGGTGGTATCTCCATGTTGAACCCACAACAATCGCAACCATGGGATCTTGACACCAACGCAAATACTTCATACATCTCAATCCCACCACTACCTCCATGATTGGGTCCTGCCACCGCACGCCCTATTGAACTTCCCATCCGACGAAAAACTTCATCACCATATCCTGAAAAGGATGCACTAGGTCCTTCTTCTTTCCAATATTTGATAAAGTGGCAGTTTCACATATCCAAAATTGCGTTCCTGGTGGTTATGGGCTCTTGATAGATCCTCCATATACACTTGATGAAGATTTCTTCAGGAATCTGGTTGGAAAGATCAAGATTGCACCCAAGTATGATAAATTCAACTCCAAGCATACGTCAGCAATCTCCACATTTACAGCAATTTCAGGATTGACTTTGTCGAGTTCTGCTCGAGACTCTTCCTTTGGATGAAGAATTGCAACGAGAACTTTCCCGGATGGGAATATCTTCTCCAAATGTGAAGTCATACCTCGAATTCAATCAATTCCTCCATGATTCTGAACCAGGGACCAGGGTCTAAGCCTGTACCAAAACCTTTACCAATGTCTGCGTCTGGTGTAAGCAATGAGGGTGCCCTGGGGGAACATGGTGAGAATGAAAAACTGAGCCGTGGTTGGAATCTCTGAACCATTTCCTTCTCCACAGGGGTTTCCAGTCAAGATACGACTCAGTAAAGGTGTAGATATAGAGGGACTTCTTACAGCTTTCGAATCCCATATGAGAGCATACAGTAAAATTCAGACTTATTTGTACATCGCTTATAGTCTTCCAAGTCATATTAATGAAGGCTGACTGCACCCGCTGAATCATATAGTCTCGAAATATAGTACAGTCTGTTCGTTTTCGTATAACATAATCCAATGGGGCTTCCGGCTTCGCTCCGTTGGAAGAAATGGCTCGTAGCAGCTTATCGCAGTTCAACCCTAATTTGTACTTCTTCATCGCCATTTGGAAAAGAAGTATATTGAAATTATCGCCAAGATTCATTTGAAAGATATGTGGATGCGTATAAAGTTTACAGTCGTCGTATAACGAATGAAGACCGGCATACCGACTCGTGTACCATTCCGCATTCGCAATTTCATGGAGTCGTCCACCAAGCTGGCAAGAAATGTGACCAGGCAAATCTCTTGCCAACAGATTTAAATAGGCAATCTTTTCACCCGGCCGTTCCATCAGGATGCCGCTGTATCTGCTACCGAGGCGTTGGTATGCTTGTCTGCAAGTGAAAGTAAAGGCAGTGGCTGAGGAGGCTGGTAGATATTCCATCATCTGCACAAGGACTTCCGTTGGCAGTTTGAGCACAGCTGCGGATTGTTCGACGATAGTGCTCGAAGATAACTCTTGCTGTGATTTCTTTTGTATTCCGAGTTTCGTCCATAACCAATTTTTCAGCCGCTGGATTCTTGACGGTGGTTTTTGCTGCTCCAATGGCTTCTCCTGTGGCTGTAATGCCATCCCGCGAGTATTCTGTAGTCCAGCGACCATGAAAAGCATTCCTATCCCAATCGCTGCCATGATAGTTAAGATTCTAATGTAGATAACTAGAATCAAATGAATAATTCAATAGATATCCATAAATTTAGAGTCATGGGGAAATCCGGTGTTTTATAGGTAATCATCCTGCTCATCAGATGCATTTGACCTGTGCGAGCTAATGTTCGTTCAACTAGTTTAGCCTCGCCCTATAAACAACCATTTCGGAAATACTAGTGCTTGCCAAATTATATGTACCAGAAGTTGCTGTTATACCTTAGAACGGTATGTCATAATTCCCGTGATCCAATTACAGCCTTTGTAGGGATGGCTGACGAAACTTAGTTCTAAGCTATTATTGTATACTGTTGGGGTTAAATTATCAGTTAGGTTCGAATTCCAACGGCGCTGCTATTTGTGTAGTGGTAGTTTCTCTATTATGTTCTTTTAGACCTTTTAGATACCAACAGAGAAGGTGGTAGTCTCATGTACTAGGTCAGCTAGGAAGTGTTTCTAGTCAGTAAGTTTCTTCCAAGATAAATTCGAACAAGACTATGCTGGTGTCCCAGAAAGGAAAGAATACGTTGGTGGAATATGTCGGTGTTCTTAAATGTAGAGGTCTCGGCGTCTGCATAATTAAAGGAGAATTGCTCAATTGATACTTGCGCGTCGTCGATCGTACTCGAACTGTGTTGAGTGATTCGACTTTGAGTCCCTTGTTGTGGTATTGCTGAATTTCCGTGCCAGAAGCAATTAACTTCGACGGTGAAGCTATTAGCTGCAGCCGCGATGATTCTCCGTAGTATGGGAAAGATAACGATACACCTCAGGACTTTCTACGGACCGTTCTAACTCCACCAAGCCGTGGCACAAGGTATGAAGGTTCCTCCATAATATAGTGTACCTTAGAATTCCGGACCTGGTCACCACTAGGAGTTCGGAACGGACGTAACTACTTAGGCGACAGCACCGGCAACAGCGAGTAGGTAAAGTCTTGCTAGCTAACTAGTTGCCAAGTTACCTAAAATCGTCAACTAACACGAAACCTAAGAACGCCAGCACTGTTTGAGTGATGCCAATAAAAGCGAAAGTTCGAGTGTTAGAAAATTCAGATTGTAAGGGAGATTTTGACTTAGATTGGGGGTTTCAATGAGAGCTGGGCTTCGAGTGAGTGTGAAACAATGAGTGGGGGTAAGATTTTAAGTTCAAATGACAGTTCAATGTGAATGACAATGTGAGAGAAGTTGTCTGTTTCGAGATCATTTATCAAGAACCGTGTGTACAATTGATCTGGCCATAGTAATTAGAAAACTCTGCACACCAAGTGATCCCGCAGTTGTCTTCCCGTCTCCACCCCACAATGTTGCCATCTCCACCCCACAATGTTGCCATCTCCACCCCACAATGTTCCCATCTCCACTCCATCACCTCCCATATTTCTTGCTCGATATCTCATCTCAGCCTTTGCTTTTCCACGAGCGCTCGAGGACATTGGGATCTTGTGCTCCTTCAGATAATACCGCATGCATTGCAGTATATAGGGCCAGGCTTTGCTGGCACGTGGCGCCATTCCGCTTTCGTGGTTGTGGAGCGACAGACGGGATTGCTGTTAAGGGGTTAGCGAAGGTAATATCTCTTGCCCCACAAGGGGCATCCCTTGCTCAATCACGAACCTTTAAACACCAAGTCAATGATGTTTTAGAGCTGCTGACTTTCCGCAGCACGCTCAATTCTTCTTAAGAGGTTATACTCCTCCGAGTCGTGTGGAAGTGGGGTGGCTTCTGTGGCAGCCGCGATCCTTTGTAGGAGGTTTAAGTCCTACGAGCCGGGGCGAAAGGCGGCGATGGAGTGGTCTGCAGCAACGGCAGCTCGTTCCAATAATAAATATTCCCCAGAGCCGGGGCGAAAATGAGGCGCAAGTTGTGGTGGAGGGGTTCTCGCGGCCTGTACCAGGGTCGCAACCCCCACAAAAAAGGACAACACAAATTATGCTGTGGCCGCAGCGGCCTGAATGCCGCTGCTGATGGCACTGGCGAGGGAGTTCCCCATTGTTGCTGCTGTTGCTACTGTTGCTGTTGCTGTTGC
>LLKJ01000226.1:0-67923 GCA_002242865.1 Clarireedia sp. CPB17
AGATTTGGAAATGCTGAAAATACAGGTGCAGTTTACGAATGGAACGGCTAGGTTGATACGTAATCTCTTTGTTGGAATTTTTATATATACAAGTGTATGTAGATGTATGTACAGATTTTTCGCACTTGAAAAATGAAAAAGTGAAGAACATGAGAATGAAACGGTATCATAAATCAAGTCATCGTAGGTCAGTAAACTCTGCACTCATACTCGTCCTCGAGCAAGATTTCTCTGCTGGCGAGAAAATCCTCGTGATTGAATGTAGCCAGGACGTGGGCTCCTCTCTCGCCCCAAACTCTGCAACTAGGCGTGAAGGCTCGTCCATTACTCCTTGCACCACTCCGGGCACACTTTTGGCGATGTGTGTCCTACATGGTTTTCCCATGCTGAACAGCTCTTTTATGCCATTGAACATTTCGGCGAGATTGTCGGTTTCGGAGAAGTTGAAGCGGAAGATGAGAGCCATGATGGGGAAGAGTGCGAAGAGGATAATGAGGCGGCGGCTGGGGCAGCTTCGGGGGAGTGAGGTGATGATTTGGGAAAGAAGGAGGAGCGAGCAACTGCAAGATAATACAGCTTGGATGGGAGATGAAAAAACAAGGATGTGGATTGTTGAGAGGCCGAACGTCGACATGAGGGTTAAGGTACAGCCGTGACCTTCATTGCACTGGAAGGAATGTTAGTGACGACATCAACCTTGAGTTGGAGACATGATATGATCTGAGACCAAGGTGTAGTTGAAACTCACGAGAAAGACAATCGCAATCCACAGGAATGCCCTGAAAACACCTGAGATTGTGAGACTGGATAGTAGAGGAGCTTCCTGAGGTGAAACTAGAAGGATGATGGTGAGAAAGCAAACTACCCAGCAGCACGTGTTTTCTAGAACTGGGAGGATGGATTTGGGGGAGCGATATTCGTCATCGCTAGTAGATGATGAGTTCAACCTCGAATAGATCGCAGTTTGACACAGGAGGAAGACCAAGCCTAAGCCTAGGGTAGTGGGGGTCGTCGACGTTTGAAGGAAAAGAAGACTTGTAGTGATGGCGACAAGTATATAAGAGATTAGGCGGAAGCCATAATCTGGGGGAAACTCGGATTTTCCCGATGTGAAGCTCCCCGGTAGCACATAGTGATCGACTCCATCGTTGCGAGTGACAATATAGAGTGCCGGGGTCAGGAAGGGCTGTGTAACGTCAGTAAATGAAACATATTGAAGCGCAGGGAAGTAGAGTACGGACCAAAATCCAATTGACCTCTGTGATTGATGCACAGACACTAGAAGTAACAATGAAGAATGCAAGACTAGTTGCATCCTCCTCCTTTTCTTCGCTTTGGCTTGAGGATGGTTTCTCTGTTCTCCCTGGTTTACTGTGTAGATGTGAATATATTTTGGTACCAGCCCAGAGCATACACCAGCACAACCATTCAGAAAACAGATTCAACACCTGGGGTGAATCGTTAGGTACGAATGAAAACGACATTCTAGAAAGATAATCGAAGGACTAGACGAGAAGTATTGGCGGAAATATTGTGGGGAAAATGCTGACCGGGGGGCCCTAATCGCAAAGGCAGCCGGAAACGGGACAAGAGAGGAAGAAGTTCTATGCAGGAACAACCATAACGGTTACTAGCAACTACGCAGAGTCGTATGTTCCAATTTCTTTCCTGGTCAAGAGGAGGTATTCGTCGTCTTTATGAGAAGCGGGCCAAGAATAGTCAGCCTGTCCGCAGACCTTGGTCATGGGGGTTTGAAGTGTCATAGTTAGAAATCATCTGAAGGATCCGCGCTTGAGGCTTATGGAGTGTGCCTCTTCTATATTTGGAGGAGAGCCTTAGACCTGTGCGTGAGTGAATGGATAAGCCAAGATGCGGGAGATGAATTTATGTCATGAACAGCATGAGATACTTCGGTTTACGGAAGTAGACGTTTCTTCTTTGAAGCCATCTCCATCTTGCTGCAATTGATGATTTTGATTGGAAATGCCAAGCTAATACCTCATTGTAGATGCACGTTTGAGTATCCATCTACACGGCAAGCGGACCTCCACATGGACGGGTATTATAGGAGAAACAATCTTATGGCATCTTTTCGTCGGTACGGAGAACAGTTTCGGTCGTCGTGGGTTGGCTAGTTAGCTGGTTTAGTGAAGCATAAAGGGTCTTGTTCGTGATGGGGAAGACTGAAGAAGAGGTTAAACACATCTCATTCCAAACTATCCAATAGGAATATGGGAATGGTAGCTTACGTTATTTGGATTGGTTGGGAAAGAAATATACGTGAATTTCGACAGGCCTGAAGGACTCGTGATGGGGTGGGCATTCTTAGGCTTCTTCTCCACTGAAACTCAGGCCGACCGTAAGGTTACGGAGTCCGGGCAGCAAATTTACCAAATATAACTCAGCCTCTCCTCTTCAGTCATCAACATCTTCTCATCTCCTCATCTTCTCATCTTCTTCAACGTACAGAATTATTTTCGTGGGAATTGCTTCAACCTCTGGTCAACCCTGGATTCCGCGGCGACGAAAAATAGATATAACAGTTATATAACTAACTATTCCCAAGGACAAAAATACTCATACCGGAAAACCTGCCGTGCTACCGGGTTCGATTCGACTTCAATGTGGGAAACTGGATCATTTAATACGGAGGCATTTGTAGATGCAACATCATCTCACCTCATGTCATTCCTTCCAACTCTTCTCTTCCCACTCACTCCTCTTTCCCGACCCCGAGGACCTGTTTTGACCTTGCTTGAATGCTTCATTTCCGCATCTCTTACCAAACGCTACTTCCTAAGTGGAAAATGAGTACGAGACGAAGGAAGCGGCGCGATCCCACGTTGTTTCATGGGGTCAAACTACATGGTAAACCGATGTTACTCTACTCTGTTCGAAAGTTCGATTGTATACAACAATAACGTTCTAGTCACGCAGAACAACACGAGCATTTGTTGTCTTGTGCTTTGCATGCCAGAAAAAGCATCTATACGGAACTCGAAGTCGATCTCCAACAGTTTGTTTGCTTTGTACAGCATTGCATTGTAGCATGTTCCAGCCCTGGGATAAAAAAAGGTATTCCTATGTACTGTACCGTATTTTTTTTACTGCTGTGCAAGCTGAATCTTCATGATTACTCCCCTTGCTGTCATCCTTTAGCTGCGCCTTACGCCCCTTCAATTGGTTGTTTCACTGCACACGAAATGCTTACATGCCCCAAACCTTCTGGAAATTTCAGAATTACCTTGTCGAGGGATCGTATGTTCGTGCAATCCAAGAAATTAATCTCGACACTTGAGATGATCAAGTCAGGGTTATGCTGGACCCAACATGGAGGCGTATATCGTCCCATATTTTTGGGAAGGCTGAGTACCTATCGCTAGATACGTGCTGTTCAAAACTCTCAGTCTGGACTACACATATATGACGGGCAAGAATCCTTCGCGGTGCCTCGTTGTGCAAAATTGCTCTTGAGTTTTGTCATCTTCAATCCTTACCTCTCTAATCTTTGCATCAGCAGTAATCATCCACACAAGGCCACTGGTCTTTCCTAATATCTCACACTCTGGAGTTTCAATGAAAGCGTAGACCGGACTACTTAGATATGGCGAATCTCTTATGGTTTTCGGGACGACGACGAGGTGTCGATTCAGCATATTCTTTCCGGAATGGGAGGTCGTCTGGCTCAATGTCAATGATAGTGTGCATTCTACTGTGCTTGGTTCAAGCATCATCTCAGCAGAAAGATCCACTGAACGATTTCTGCCGGCGATGGGGACATCAAACGACGGTAATAGATCGACAGATGTTTGTGGATGGTGGCATGGTTGATTGGAATCCACTATCTCAAAATCCTCAGAACTATTCGAGTGAGTTGGGATTTCCGAAATTCTTTCTCTCATATACCTGCTGACATTAGTAGATTCTTGGCTTCTAGATTATGATCTCAATACCAGTCCGTCTGGGCCTGGAGTACCTCAACTATACGCCAACCTTTCCAAAAACGCATCGATTCCCCAGGTCAGTGGAGGTGTATTATGGGCCGATGAAGTAAACAAACGATTCTATCTGTATGGAGGAGACTATTATGGGACGTCGCCAACTCAATTAAACTTGCTCTCATACGATGTTTTGTACAATCAATGGGAGAGCTTTGGCTCGCCTAGCAATGGCGTCACGAGCGTATCATACGGTATGGGGGTGGGGATTTCAGGGCTGGGTCAAGGCTATATGCTTGGTGGATGGCAAAGCAATGCTTCAGTTCCTGGATGGTCTGGACCTCCACTTGCGACTAGTACCTTGGTTAAGTATGACTACTCGCAGGGCATCTGGACGAACAACACTGGTCCAGATAATACTGGAAGGGCGGAGGGGGTCATGCTCTACATTCCGGCCAGTCGCAGTGGGCTGCTCGTCTACTTCGGTGGCATCCAAACACCTTACAATAACGAAACAGTCACACCTGTGCCTATGAATGAGATTCACATCTACGATATCCAGAGCTCTCAGTGGTATACCCAAAAGGCGACTGGGGATGTGCCTGAAAATAGAAGGAGGTTTTGCGCCGGAGCAACGTGGGCACCGGACCAATCATCATATAACATGTAGGTGTTGCATCGACGAGTGTATAACAACAATGCTGACGCCTTTCAGATACCTCTATGGCGGTGCGGGATTTGGCGCGAATGCTACGGGATACGATGATGTCTACATACTTAGTCTTCCATCATTCAAGTGGATTAAGTGGTGGACAACACCTTCGAGCCAGGCGAACCCACATAATATGTTGAGCTGCAACGTGATTAATGGAGCACAGATGATAGTTGTTGGAGGTGCATTCCCAGCCCAGCAAACTACTTGCGACAGTCAGACTACTTGGGGTACACATAACCTTGATCTTGGGCAACAAAATCCGGATAAGTCCATTTGGAATACTTACCAGCCTAATCTTACATCATATGTCGTTCCCTCAGCAGTAATATCTGCTGTTGGCGGATCGTGAGTACTTCCACTGACCCCTTGGAGAACATTAATCTGACGTACATACAGGCCAACTGGTGGTGCGACGGTGGTTTCTCCCTCTGCCGGCTTTCAAGCGAATGACTTGTCCGTGTATTTCAACCAAAAAGCAGGCTTACCAAATCGCACACCTACAAGGTCGGTAGTGACAGCTACGGCTGCTCCTTCAACCAAGCCTAACGGATCAGGTGACAAGGTATCTCCGGCTGTTATCGCTGGAATCGTGGTGGCTGCCTTGGTTGGAATTGCTGGTGTATTGGTGGTTTGTCTTTGTCTCCTTCGCCGTCGTAAACAGAACGTTCACGTGCCTGATGTATCTGCGCCGATCGTGCCTAGCCCAGCACCAGCGAAAGGTGCATTACCACAGAGGCCGGACCGCTCTTATGATCCGCAAAATCACCATTTTGCTCAGCAACGGAGTAATTCAGCCTATCGGCAGCTGCCCTCTCAACCAGATGCAGTCGAACTTTCCGGGACCAACTCGAGGCTGGGAAACTATCCGATGTATGATGACCAAAAGCACGATACAATGGGCAGGACAAAAGAGGAGGGTGGACCAACATACACAAGCAATTGGCATCATCCTAACTCTCCCCCGCAACATTTCAGTCCGACATCGCCGCATTCCCAAATTTCAACCCATCAAAACTTCCCCCCTGTGCCAACCGAACTCGATGGGGAGAACACCATATACAACGCATCTCCTACGCCAGCATATTCAACGTTAGGGAGGATACCGACGAAGAAGATAACACCGATACATGAGACCTATTATTCGTCTTAATCTTCGAATTCTTCTTGCCTTGGTTATTTTCTTGTTATTCGCAGCAAGCGTGTATAGTCGACATAATTTTTGGCGTTTTCTATTAGGATATCCCATGGCGGAAAGTTTTAAGGTTGCTCATGTTTTACCGCTCCTAAGTACTGTATATTAATTTGCCAACATGGCAGGATTCAATGTACAAAATCCTATACCACAATTACCATCATAATAACTTTAAGTTTTCCGAAGCGCATGGCCTGTTTAGGACCTAGTCTCTTTCACTGCCCCTTCTGCTTCCCCATAAACGTATCCATAGATACGTGAAAAGCCGTCTTGCAATTTCGCTTCATGGATCCGCGCGACTACAAAATCTGAGTGTCTGTGCCGGCGCCTAAAAAACTCAAGATACGCCCGCAAGTGGCAAGAGATAACCCATTTCCTGGGGTACCTTCTATGGTGGCCCCCTGTGATACCCCCACTTTCTGTCTCTCTCCAGCCTCGTTCGAGTACAATCAACTTAGGCTGAAGAGATAATATCTAGAAGATTTTGAGATTCATGAAACATGTCACTTTAGCGGTGTCCAACATGGAATCCTTATCTTGCAACATGCTGGCTTCTCAGAGTATTATAATCATGGAGTTTGTCCTTTGGGGATATCCATTTCTGTCTCCAATTCGAACATCGTGCTTTGCTGTCGACAATACTGGATATAAGTAGAGCATTTTCTTGTGTATGCAATAGCACGAGCGTGTTTAACCACCGAATGCAATAGCTTTTCGTTCTTCCAGTTTCAAATCCAACCCCATTCGTCCCCTTGGACACCGAAATCATGTTCAGCTACACCTCCCTCATTCTCCCATTCATCGTGGCGGAAATTCTCCGGAGATTTTGCCTGTCTCTATACACAGCGTTTACGGGACCCTTGGCCAAAGTACCCGGGCCACTGCTTTGGAAAATCACCCCAAAGATATGGCATTACCATATTGTGCGTGGTACTTCCATCAACACTTCGGAGAGGCTTTTCGAAAAGTATGGTGACTGCGTGCGCATTGGTATGTATTTCACCTCTTCACACTGCCGTACTTCCCAATCAAAGCTAACTCAAAATTCAAAGGCCCCCGTGAAGTGATCTTCAGATCGAAAGATGCCATTCAAAAAATCATGGTCGAGTATGATCTTAAGAAAGCGGAGGATTACAGATTACTACAAGAAGATCCTCACGTTAGTAACATGTTCACGGAGCTAGATGCAAAAAGATATAAGCAAATGGTATTTATACACACCCATCACTAATTGTATTGAACAATACTAACGAAGTTCTATAGCGTCGACCTCTTTCGGCAGGTTTCTCTATCAGCTTCCTGAACGGTCTTGCACCTCTCATGCAATCGTGCGTTAACTTCATGGTTGAAATCCTTGAGTCGCGATGCACTAGTCAAGACAACCATGCCATTATCGACGTCTCAACTATGTTCGGAAATCTGACCATGGTAAGTGTTCTTCTGCCGCTTTCATTTCCGTTAATCACACTCTTAAATCACACCATTAAATCAATCTACTCCCTCTAATCATATCTCAGGACATCATGAGTGCCTCCCTCTTCGGGGGCTCCTTCGGCCTCGTGATCAGCGAAGATCCCCGCATGAAGAATCTCTTCCTCCGCTGGATGAAATGGAATTTCATCTTCGCCGCCTTCCCCTTCATGAAATACATCCCCTTCGCACCGGATACCGCTGGAGAAATGGACAACATGATCGATAGTATAGTGTCCACCCGACGTAACCACAAAGATCAGAACTGCAAAGATCTCTTGCAGATTTTCCTGGACACGAATGCTGCTGATCCTGTGCTTTTCTCGGATAAACACTTGAGAGAAGAGATGCGGTTATTCATGTAGGGACTGCCCCTTTCCGTCCTTAGATGCTTCGTCTTTGACTAGTATTAACATAAATTCTAGGATAGCTGGCAGCGACACTACCTCCACAACCGCGACATTTACCCTTCTCCTCCTTCTTAACAATCCCAAAAAATATCAGACCCTAGTCCAAGAAATTCTCACCACGTTCCCGGATAAAGACGAACCTATCCATTTTGCTACCACACAAGAACTGCCGTATCTTAATGCTGCGATCAATGAGTCAATGCGTTTGATGCCGATTGTTCTCACAGGATTACCGAGAGAGACGACCGAGACTACGTTTATTGATGGTTATGAGATTCCGAAGAATGTACGTTTGTGTCCGCCCTTTCTCACAACCCCGCCTCCCTTCCCCCCTTTCATTAATTGTCCAGGATTATATTTGAAAGCGAGCAAGGGCAGGAAAAAGTTTGCAATGATGAAGTAATATGCTAACGATTTGGAATAATGTAGTGTCTTACAACCGCATACATAAACATGCTTCAGAGAGACCCTCGTGTTTGGCCCGACGCAGAGTCTTATATCCCAGAGAGATGGCTCGGTGAATATAAAGGTGTGCTGCCGGATCGGAAGGCTTTCATGCCATTCTCCACTGGATCAAGAAATTGTATTGGACAGCAGTATGTGTTTCTCATCTCCCTCCGTACCCCTATCATCCCTGCGCCTTTCCGTCATACTGGATGAATACTAACATGTTGTACTAGATTTGCACTCCGCGAGCTTCGCCTCATTCTAGCAACGATGATTCGACGCTTCGACTTGACTCTTGTACCGGGCCAAAGCCACGAGCTGAAGGTTCATACTGTGCCGTACTTTAAGGAGGGAAAGTATTTGGTGGGGTTGAAGATGAGAGAGATGTGAATTGTACATATGTGAATTTGTTCGGGAGCAGGGAGTTCAGGGGTACGGTATACAACGAAGGATCATTAATTACATGTATCTAAGATTGAATTACGGTTGTACAATATGGGGAGGTGAATATAGAGAACAATACGAGAAAGTTGTTTACTTTACTTGAATTACTGTAGTGAATCAAATGTAACTTGATATTACAACGGTAGAACAACACAGCGAATATAAGTATAGATGAGATCGATCTCGACCACATGAGATGAGATTCCAACATAACACCCACACTCAACCAAGCCTTAGCAATACTTCCGTCAGGATGGGAAACCCAATGCCACCGTCGTACGACGAGTCCGAATATGAACAGCAAAGCGGATCTCAGCAAGCTCGATCAACAGGTCACCAATCCCAACAAGCATATCTGCGAGCTCGACAAACCCACCTGCAAGCTCAAATGGCTGCTCGAGCAGCAAACCACGCAGCTCAAGCTCAATCAGCACACCAGACAACTCAAGCTCAATCAGCAGCTCAAGCCCGATCAGCATATCTGCAAGCTCAAATAGCTGCCCATGCAGCTGAAGCCCAATCAGCATATCATCTACATGCTCAAGTTGCTGTTCAAGCAGCAAACAATGCAGCTCGATTCTCTGCTCCATCTCGTACGAATAATATACGAGCCCCAACTACCTCCTATGCACAAGGGCCGGCGCAGGCCCGGGCAGTCTTACCCGTCAGTGACATATCCTAGGGTAAGCCAGCAGGCTATGAGAGTTCAGTCATCAACTGGGCAGTCTTACTCGTCGTCAGCGTATCCCAAGGTAATCCAGCAGGTTCCAGGAACTCAGGCTCAACCATCAAGTGAGGGGACTTACCGGCGGGTCGGATATCAATGGGCAAGCCAACAGAATCCAGGAGGTCAACCATCAACTGGGCAGTCTTACCATTTATCAGCAATCCACGGGGTAGGCCAACAGGCTCCGGGAGCTCGGGTTCAATCATCAACTGGGCAGCCTTACCCGGTACCAGCAAACCACTGGGTTCCGGGCGCTCAGACTCAAACATTGCAGGAGCAGAACCAGAACCAACAGCCTTCTCAAGTTCGCCCGCAGGGGGTTGCTGATAGGATGCATCTTAGCCAACAACAAGACGGTGGATATGGGAGGGGGCTCCGGCTGAGGACGGCTCAAGCGGGCCTAGCGGGGACACTAGCAGAGGCGGGTACTAGACTAGTAGCTGCGTAGTGTCTAGACACAGTCTAGCAGTGAACTTGGAGCTACATCGAATCTCTTTATGAACTTCTCTTTTCTATCAATTCATACAAAAAATACTATTTGCTTTCTCTTTACTCTGAATTTCTCTTGCTCCTCAATGACTGTGAATAAATGATTGGAAATACTTTGATCTTCTT
The DNA here is from genome assembly GCA_002242865.1 of Clarireedia sp. CPB17. Classification (NCBI taxonomy): domain Eukaryota; kingdom Fungi; phylum Ascomycota; class Leotiomycetes; order Helotiales; family Rutstroemiaceae; genus Clarireedia; species Clarireedia sp. CPB17. The sequence goes on from LLKJ01000226.1 coordinate 9,959, forward strand.
CTTTTTCTATTCGTGCAATAATATCTTCGGTCTTCTAAGTTTGAAGTTCTCTTGCTTCATCTTGACGGTCATAGTGTATAAATTATTCGAACTTGAGATAGAGATATAGTTATAGCTGTAGATGAACTACGGTCCTGTTTGTACAATGAGGTATTTCTATCTTCTACGTACTGGAAATGGAAATAAATTAAAAATCTTCATGTCTTCATGTAAAAAATGAATTGAATCTATTAATACATACATTTTAGATTACTATCGTTGTACATCTTGCGTGAATCGAATGCGGAAAACTAAAAATGAATTAAAACTTCAAAATTGACATTCATATTGTATGATGAGATTAGAACAAACTGAGTAAGAGTAAACTCAATGAAGAGCATGTCATTCACGTCTCCAACAACACCCTCGGCCGAAGCGATAGCCATTTAGGACGAACGGAGGAAAAGTAATTGAATAAAAAAACATGTTATTCACATATCAAATAACACCACCGGCCGAGTCGATAGTTATTCAAAGTGGAGTGATGCTTTAATCACCTCCTTACTTACCATTCACACACAGATCGCTGAGCTGTAGTAATGTATAAGAAGGTCTACTCCAAGCCTCCAAGTCTCTCTCGGAGAACAACGAGCCTCTCTCAATCCTCTACAGATCGCTGGCAATCCATACCACGTATTCAATACGAGTATATGTGTCGTGATCTCAAGTACTGAAAGTGCTTGAAATAACATCGACAATCAGCTTTGTATTCAATCTACTCAGTACTTATCCAGCAAGTAAGACTACCGTCGACTTATACCCCAACATGAGTTTAGACCGGCGTCTAGATGGGTATTCTCCGGCACCTCACGAAGGACAAGACGAACAAGGATCAGGCTCATACTACGGAGAACAATATGAAGGACAGCACTCCCAATCGTCAGACCAATATGGTGAAGCATCCTCCTCATCGTCAGATCAATATGGAGGGCCGGACCCCCAAACCTCAAGCTCATATGGAGGACAAACTTATGTAGCGACAAGCACATATGGACAACCAGCCGCATATGGACAGCCAGCCCCACAAGGTTCAAGCTCATATGATCAGACGCCATACGGGCAAAACTATTCGTCGTCAAGTTCAGGACAGTATCAACAGGCCACGCCAGACGCTGAAGTTCCTACTACTACTGCTACTACTAGCAGTATGCCTCCGCCATCAGTATCAGCATCTCAAACTATCGTTGGAACCTTGCATGCCACCGGATATGAGGATGAGCATGGCAATTATTACCCGAATATGGGGATGCATACTCTGCAATCTGGCGCTAATATGCCTCCCACCAGTAACTCAGCAGCACCTATGTCTATGGTGGGAGGCAAGCGATGGATAGGGAGACGACCGCATCCTCAACTGGTCAATGAAGTGGCCGAGAGACATGTTGCATATACTGATTGGACTAGAGAACGTGAACGACGAGACGAAGAAGAACGTTTACGGGCACGAGAAGCGGAAAACGATGAGGCACGAAGCTCACGACGTTGAGGGAACTTCGGGCTCGCAGCAACGCCGAAGTGAGTAGTAAAGATATTGCAATTTCTTATCGTCTCTTACAAGCTTCCATTTACTTCACAGCACCACTATTTTTATCGCCCTTTCATTCATCAATCTTAGGCGCAGCGTACCAGATCAGGGTATGTAGATAAAAAAACAAAAGAAGCCAAAAAAATAGTGCGATGATTCTCTCAACCTAAGTAGATGAAACCAACACCAAAAAATGCGATTTTTACGTCAGAATAATATATTTCCTTGTAACAATATGACTGTCTTTGTATGCTAGCATTGAATAATTGAAGAACAGTCTTTAAACCTTGGCTTTGTCTGCTACCAACTAGGCGAGCAGATAATGCATTCATCTGACAATCCTGCGATGTATGAAGTATATGAAATATGCTATGAATGAGTAATATATGATAGGTTGAGGAGATGACCTGAACGATAGTCTCAAGCGGAGGATCGTATCTCTGCTCAAACCTTTGGACACCAAAATTTCTAATTTGTGTCCCCTTGAGTGCCAAAAATTTGCAGTCTCACAAAACTAAGGGAGAAACCGTTCATGACACTTGAGAGGGTAGAATTTTGTGTCAATATAGAACCAGATGGGCTTCGGTGCGTTGAAAAGGCTTGGGATTTTGAGAATTTGGTGTGCTAACGTTTATATACGTTGCGAGATGAGATGATCACGTCCCACCGACAACACTTGCTGTACTAGAACAGGGTATACCTGGTGTAATACAGGATTCGGCGAGGAGTGTCATGCCTAAGTAAGTTAACGTTTTCTTCAGTCATACGACTCCGTATACAGTGATAAAAGAGAGCTACGTCCTCTGGCAAGGCAAAGACAGATCGATTGGGAACAACGGACTCTAGTTGTCGATCCTTCTGCGTCATTTGATCAGTATGTTCTAGAAGATTGTCTCAGATAATCTGAGATATGGAAATACCGTGGCTGTTCATCACCAGCCTGCTTTTGCATGACTGACAGTGGAGAGGGGGTCCCACAAGCTTCCTCTTCCCCCACTCGAGATCTACAGTACTTGTAGAAAGCTCCAGAACTTTTCGTCCCAGTCATTCAGTCCAAAGACATACGAAGGAGCCGACACAAAGGCCCTCTTTGTTTGGGTGAGTTATAAGTATACTTTGGCGATGCGTATCATTTGTCTGATCGTTTTGTAATTGACGATATTGTAATGCCTAGAAGTCAGTAGCTCTCAAGCTCGACATTTTGACGTCATTCCATCGCGTAGCCTTACATTTTATTTAGCTGGTCCCCTTCATGTCTCGCGACCCCTCGCAACACAACTTTCAATAACTCTAACAATCATTCTCGATCTCAATTAGACCCGCTGGTCACGATAAGAAGTTGCTTTAATTGTTACTGCCATCATAATTCATCATGCCACGCGCCAAACGCCCTCTAGCAGAGGCTGACCCCAACGCGACTCTCCCGCCAGCCCCAAAACACGCGAAGAGCACAAAAACCACAAAGATTGGGAAGTCAGTTGTCAAAGAGGAGGATGTGTCGGCGAAGCCTGATTACGAGTCTAAATCAAAGGAGGAATTGGTAGCCATTCTCAAGGAAAGATCGATGCCATCAACGGGCACCAAAGAGATGTTGATCCGACGTTTACAAGACAATGAAAATTATGGTTCCCCTTCCCCAACGACACAGAAAGTGCAGTCCAGAAGGGTATCGGATCACAAGCCCGCGCCAGCCGCTGCTGATCAATCGAAAGCGGATGAAGAGGCAACAACACCTGCGAGACGCGGCAGACCAATGCATACAGTATCGGCCTCATCGTCCAGCTCATCAAACGATGGGGTCGCCGCGAAGAAGGAAGATGATATCGTGACCTACACAACGAAAGATAATAGCAAGTTAGCGCGGCTACTGGACGATCGAGGATTAAGTTTAGCCGGTTCTCGAGAGGAGATGATACATCGCCTGGAAACCTCAAATTACAATTACAATACATATTCTTCGGAGGAGCTCTCCCAGATATTGAGCGAACGCCATCTTGTCAACGCTAGTCTCGGAGATAAGGCATTGAAGATCGAACGACTGAAGCTGAATGACCAGGGCGATTTTGATAGGGGTAATCCTAACGAGATAAACATGTATGCTCGCCTGACCGTCAGAGAGGGACTGATTGAGGAACTGGAAGAGACATTGGAGTTCATGGAGAGCGGTAGCACCTCCTATAATACTCTATCAATGGGGGCTCTTCCTAATGTCGCGAAAATTTTAGGGGTATCAAATGCAGGCTCGAATGCTATCAAACGGCTGGAGAATAATGATCGCAACTCTAAAAGACCACCACCCACTCAAATACGCAAGTCTGTCCATGAAATCAAGAAAAAGCTTGAGAGTCTCAAAAAAGAGTACAAGAAGAAGAAAGCCGAGCTCGAAGCTATCGTCGGACATCCGGTGGAACCAAAAAAGGTTAGTAAGCAGATGGATGAGCTAGAGGATCGCGACAGGCTACTTCAAGCGAGCTATCAGCCTGCTAGGGCATCGCGGCCAACCTGTGATTACGACTGGAAGAGCTCGCACTGGGCTACTAGATCATCGAGAGAGTTATCAGATATATGCCGAAGGCAAGGGTGGTTCGGAGGGGAAACCAAGGCTGTGTGTATCAAGTGGCTTGAAACTGGTGAATTCGATTATGAAGAGTTGTCGTTGGGGTCGCTAGAGCGTCTCTGCAAGGATCGAGGCATTCAAACTCGATACAATGAAAAGAGAATGGACTTGACTCAGAAGCTCCGAAATGCTGATGAGGCAGAGGCCAAACTCAGCGAGAAAGAAAGAAAAGAATTAGAAAAAGCGCGAAGACCGAAGAGTAGACTACTGAGGGAGTTGGCGTGACGGAGTAGCGGCGGCAACCGAGACGCAGCAGTCACAGTGATAAACCTTTACTTGGTGACTCGAAGCTCCATGGATGAACAATACAGCCTCATAAGACGGCGCTTTGTGTACGGTAACCCTTGCAATCAAGGATTGCCATTTATTGATTACATAAAACTTGGTCTGCCAGATCACACCGCGAGGTGTTCTAATAAGTCGACGTCGTGCTATACGAAGGTTCATAGTGCAGTTGCGACCAGCCAATTGACCTTATCAGCGGCGGGATGACATTTATCTCCTCAAGCACCTTTTCACTCCTGGAAATTCCCGATAGGCGAAGGATGGGCAGGATTTTTGCGGCTCAACATGACCCGTATATGGTCGTGGGCATGTCTTGGCTGGCTTAACTAAGAATCTTCGCTGTCGGCGTCACAGCGTGTGGCTAACAATCTTGGAACCGCGTTGCGACCAACTCAGCAACCAGACGCGCTAGCCGCGATAAATTCTTGAGGAGTTTGCTCCATAGGAATTTCTGCCCAATGGAAACTCTTCGCGGCAACTAGGAGATCATAAATAGAGCGCTCGCCAATTCGGCGGCCCAGGTGCCTTCGACTGCTGGCCTTAATGAAAGCTTTTCTGTATTAATGTCTTCATAAAGAAGACAGTTGTAAAAGAATTGAGAGAATAAGGATGCTGGCGTCGCCGCACTACTTAGCTTATCTTGAAGAAATTTTACTGTAAGATGCTGTCACAAACACCAGTAACTACCCGCTATGCATCTTTACACAGGATTTTGCAAACACAACTATTTCACTTTAATGCTCCTTCCGTGCAGGACTGCGTTTGCAAAGGAACTGGGGTACACAGCCACTTTGGGATTGAGCGATCTTAAGTGAACGAAGCATCTACAAGTGAAATAAAATTCTTGTTGGTGACCTTAGTCGGGCCTACCGCACCTCCCAAGCGGCCCATCTTGTGACGTTTTGATCGCCCTTATTTCCTCGGGGATATACGAGCGCATATCGAAGGGTGATCCTGGGCCAACAGCGGGTGAATTCCAAGACTGGGGAAATGGGGAGAATTTTTCCCGTCCTCTGGGAATATATTAACGCCAAAGCTTTCATAATTCAGCCATCATTATGCACTGAATAGTTTTTCTGCACCTTCGGGATCTTTCTCATCGCTTGCAAGCCTTTTATAAAATCGTATTTCCAACCTTATCTCTATCATGAATCAGTTCGAATTCAACAGTGGGAGTAGCTGCGAATGGATACCCGATGACGACTCTCCAGAAAAGCCTCCCTACATCGTCACCAGCTTCCTTTGCAATACACAGAACGATGAAGCTCAGATTGGTGTACGCTGCTATGATTCATGCTTCTACATCAACATGACCCCAGAAAACTTCCTCTCTTCTCCTGCCTTCTATGACGACTACCTTCATGGCCTTGATGCGATAAAGTCCGATCAAGAATCAACTGATGAGATCGACAGAGTTCGGCCTGAAGACTTTTACACCTGGGCACTTACTCCTTGCATGCCCCTCTTTGAGAAACTTTCCTCCACAAAGGTGGTTACTCTTCAAGACTACTTTCAATCGAAAGTCTACCACTTCGACCTTGGTGTGGTCAATCATGAGCTGGTCCCAATACCAAGTGCCCAACAAACCGAAATACTCCAACCCGGAATCAGACTACCCGAAGAACTTCTCGAAGTTACCCCCAACTGGCCGTCCTATCACCCTTCTTTCATCGACCTGATCATCTCAACTGCTGAATCCGAGGTCTGTCCTAACATCTCAAAGGTCCTTATTGATGGTAAAACTACGTGCTTCTTCAAACCCTACTTTCCACACGATGCCGACCTCGCTATTCGTGAACTACAGACATACTCCTATATCGCAAAATCCGGCTTGGGTCTCCACGATATAAATATTCCGCAAGTGCACGGTATCGTCCGGGACGACAAAGGGCTTGTTATCGGTCTTCTTTTATCGTTTATTGACTGCAACTACGTTACATTGGCATGCGCCTCAGAGCCGGCAACGGACCTTTCGCTCAAGAGGAGGTGGGTTGATCAAGTTTTCCATGCGGTGACACAACTGCATAACCGTGGGATTGTGTGGGGTGATGCAAAGCCAGAGAACGTGTTGATTGATGTGAATAATGATGCGTGGATTGTGGATTTTAGTGGGAGATGTACAGATGCGTTTGAAAACGGGGGCCCGAGTATTGGGACGTTTGAAGGGGATATTCAGGGTTTGGCTGAGTTGGTGAACTTTGTTTTCGAGGAGGAGTGTGCCTAGGTGATGGCTTCTGATTTAATTCTTGGTTACTTTAGCATGGAGTCAGGAAGGAAAATGGCGGGTATTGCTACTCAAATATAAATCTAATCTCTTTTTATTTCAACTTCTTTCTTTCTTCGGGTGACGTTGTAGTCACTCGGATTTTGGACGTTTCACCCTCCATACTAATCTTCTTCGGCTGGTGTGAACCCAAAAGTGACGCCACTCCTGAGAGAGTGACTATTGTAGTTTATATGGCTGGCTGCTTCACAGGATCCATCAGGGACCAGTTTGTTTGTATCCAGGGGTAGGATGTTTTCAGTGTGTGTAATAACGAGCTTACGATTGCAGCATGCTTCTTAATTAAATGTGCAATCGCCGTCGGTAGAGCACTGATATCCTGAGTCCAATATCCTAACGCCAGAAGATCCTGACCTCACAACATTGAATCGACGACTAGCATCGGTAAGTACCACAGATCTGTGAATTGTCCCACGCTAATCATCACAGAATAATCAGACACAATGGCTCCCCTCACTCTCAGCGCTTTCCACTGGCGAAAGAAAGGACTCACTCCAGAGGAATTCAAGAACCACTATGAAACGGTTTATATCCCCATTCCCCAAGAAATAGCGGGCGATAAATTCCCAAAGACCCACACCAGACATTATATGGTTCGCACTTCCGAAGGAGCCACATCTAATGATAAGTCCAATTTGAACTACAAAGCAAACGTTTATACTAGCACGAACGCCGAAGATTTCGATTACGATGTATATAGCGAGCTCGTTTTCGAGGACGAGGCAAAGTTCAAGGCCTTCGAAACTGTTATGTTTGATCCAGTCTTAGGCCCCAAGATCAATGAGAATAGCGTCAAGTTCATAGATCACGTCAAAATGGTTTGGATCAACATTTCTGAGTCCACCACGGCTCAGGTATTCAAATAGTGGTATTTCGAAACTTGCCCGAAGCATCCTGTCGGTGATTTGATAGTTCAGACCAGCAGTCCAATGGAGGGAACTATTCAGTCGATCATAATGTCCTCCCGTTTGATTGTCAGTTACCTTAGTAGACGGCTCTTTGTTAAATATAATTGAAACTATGTAACTACATAATCTCGTAAATCTACGCATAACATATCAATCACAGCCCATCCCATCTCCACCCTCCCCTACGCCGTCATGCCTTCTCTTCACCCCTTACTCCATCACTCTCCTCCGACCTTTGCTCGCTAACCACCTTAAACCCGCCCAACATCACTTCATTACTATGCTCTCCGGCTCCCACACTTTTCCTCGCCGCCCTTCTAAAGTACACTCTCTTGATCCACTTCCAAGCCTCAATACCCACGAAGAATAAAATTGCCTCCACAAAAACAATACCCCATTCCCAACTTATACCCTCATGTTTAAACACCTTTCGGTTAATAACCGGAATGTATAGTGTAGGGAAAACGGTGATGAAACCAGCCATCACAGCCCAGAAGAGGAACTGATTGCGCCAGACATCTTCAATCCATTGAGTAAAGTATTTCTTACTCCCTGGTTGCATGCGGAAGAAGGAGCGTCGCATGCTTACCATTTCCCAGGCCAGGAAAAGTGAAAACCAGGTTAGGCAGACAAATGTCGTGGCGCGGGCTCGGAAGACATTATCACAAGATTCGTAAGAATCATTGCAGCCTTGGCCGATATGGCCGTCACCCCAGCCGAAGAGAACCAAAGAGAAGGCGCAGAGACAGAGTGCAGCCATCCAAAGGCCGTATACTACCATGTCGATCATGATTTCGAGTGTGAAGATACCGCTTTTGAGGGATTGGGGTGGTCGTTGCATAATGTCTGGTGTGGCGATTTCGAAACCAAGTCCCATATCGGGTAGACCTATGACTACATTAGCAAAGAATTGGAATTAGGAGTGAATGAGCCTACCAGAAGTGATCATGATAATCCACAAAACCTCAATAGGAGACAGTGGAAACACAGAAAGATTGACATCGTCCTTAAACACGAGACCGATGAGAAGAGTGCAAGCCTGAGCAATGTTTTGAGCCAACAAATGCAATACAAACTTCTGAATATTGTCAAACATTCGTCTACCCTCCTCTACAGCATTGAGAATGGAGGCAAAGTTGTCATCTGTTAAAATGATGTCGGAAGCGTCTTTCGCAACATCAGAGCCAGCTTGGCCCATAGCAATACCGACATCTGCGCGTTTCAGAGATGGCGAATCATTGACTCCATCACCCGTCATTGCTACGAAACATTTGCGTCTATGGAGAGCTTCAATCATACGGACCTTGGTGTTCGGGGAGCAGCGTGCGATGACCAATGGCAGCACCGGAAGATTGTCGATTTCGCCGTCGCTGAGTTTGTCGAACGAGCTGGCAGTCATAACCATCGCATCAATTGTATCTTGAGCAAAGGTAGACATATTCTTAGGTAAAATACCAACTTGCGTAGCAATGGCCTGCGCGGTTCCAGGATGGTCGCCAGTGAGCATATGGACAGCAATCCCAGCAGTGTGACATTCGGCAACAGCCCCGGCAGATTCAGGGCGGGGTGGATCATAAAGTCCAATCAACCCCTGGAAAGTCAATTTCTGCTCGACATCTGCGCGGTCAAATTGGGCCTTAGAATCTGTAGAACCTTCCCATTTCTTACTTGCAAGAGCCAGGACACGAAGACCTTGTGCGGCAAGAGCTTCCATGTTCTTCAATACCTGACCTCGATGGTCGTCGTTCATATCCCTCATAATTCCGTCCTCCCATTTTACATATGCGCATGATCCCAAAATTCTCTCAACGGCTCCCTTGGTGAAGACCATGGGACCTTTCTCTTTTTGCTGGAAGATGACGGACATTTTCTTCACATCAGAGTCAAACGGAAATTCAGCTATTTGGGACCATTCCACTGATTCATCGGAGGTCCATCGTTCACGATTCCAGTTGAATCGAGAAGCGAAAACTTGCATTGCAATTTCTGTGGGGTCACCTCGCGCTTTCCAACCATCTTCACTCTTGTGAACATGAGCAAGATTTGCAAGCGAAGCAACATTCAGAAACCCCTCGAGGTCATCATTACCTATTAGAAGCTCGGAGAAAGGGGTAGCATCGCCATCGTTGCTGTTAGACTGGCTAGGTGGTTGACAAGTGTGCGATAAATCTGCCTTGGTCGGATCAAGAGGATGATCAGATTCACTGACCGAATAAGTGCCTCGAGATGGAATCCAAGCCTTTTTCGTCACCGTTTTACCTTGAGTAAGTGTTCCAGTTTTATCCGAGCAGATATCTGGTACTCGTTAGCAATACAGGTGGTTAATTGGAGGATGCATTGCTTACCTGTAACAGCACCTAATGCCTCAAGCGAGTCCAATTTGCGCACAACAACATGCCTCTGAACCATTTGCTTAGTTCCAGCAGCCATAGTGATAGTAAGAACGACAATCAAAGAAGCGGGAATCATTGAAAGACCAGTTGCGACAGCATAAATGATGACTTCAGTGTTGTTGGAGAAGTTGTTTGCTCCCAAGACAATGATTGCACAGATAACAGCAATACCAAATAGCAAGATAGCCAACTTCGACAGCTTTCTTTGAAGCGGAGTTCCAACATTGACACCCAGAAAGTGTCCAATGAAATCTCCAGCTGTGAGACCCCAGGCTTGAGCATATCGATGCGGCTTCGCCTTTCCATTTTCGTCACGTTTAACTTCTCTTGTTCTCTTCCCCTCGGCACGTAAGGCAGCGGCAATTGAACCTATTTCAGTTTTCATGCCGACAGCAAAAACGATACCACGTGCCCGACCCTTGGTGACCGTAGAGGAACTGTACGCAATATTGAGACGATCACCAGGACCAGTATCCTGATCGTAGACTTCCTTTGCTGTTTTCTGAACCGGAAGAGATTCTCCTGTCAATAGAGCCTCATCTGTCTCGAAGTTCATAACCTCAACCAAACTAAATTGCAACAGTAAGCTAAGCATTCATATCAATGAGCCACAAGTTGGAACGTACCGGACATCTGCAGGGATCGTATCACCGGTCTTAAGTTCAACCATATCTCCTATGACAATTTCCACAGTTGGAACGGTTAATGTCTTCCCCTCACGAGTGGTACTCGCAGTAGGAGAACTCAAAGACCGCAAAGACTCCATCGTCTTCTCAGCGCCGTACTCCTGAATGAATCCAACGACAATATTGACGATAATAACGGCAGATATGACCCCGCCTTCAATGTAGGATCCAATACCAAAACTCACCGCCATTGCCAAGATGAGAACCTAAGCCAAGAGTCAATGTGTTTGAATAGCCATAGCTATAGGGCCATGATAACTTACCAGAATCATAGCATTAGCAATTTGGTGAATAAGAATTTTGACCGGCTGCACGCCAGGTCCATCATCAAGCTCATTCCTACCATACTCTTCCAGCCGTCTTTGACATTCTGCTTCGGTCAAACCGTCTTCAAGATTGGCTTCTAACTCATCCCGTGCCGCTTCAATGTGTAAAGCATGCGCAGGGAGTGACATCGGTTTATTGGATTGTCCTGAGACATGCTCAACGTTGTCGCTCTCGGCTTTCGCCATGACGGAAAGAAATTATATATCGAATCGTGAAGGAATTGCAAGGAAATTTGCAGGGAAGAAAAAAGAAAGCATAAACTATGCTATTGAATTGACTTTCAAAAATGCATTCCAAGAGGGGTGTGACGACCTTTCATATACCCTTTCAAGACGGAGAACCAATCTATTCAAACTACTGAGTACGAAGACTCCAAGACATTAGTATCGCTTGATATACTTCCCAAAAGCTTCTGGCGTGGCTATTGGAGAAAGGTTATGATGGCATGGCTTAGGTGGCCTGGGCTTAGTTGTGATGCCAATCCCCGCTAAGATTACCCGCCAAGATTATCGTGGGGAAGTTACTAGAGCTACCGCACGGCGTGGCATGGCGGAAAGTTGCGCCAACGGGAATTTCTAAAGGGGCCAAGATAAAACTGGAAGACCCAAGAGACTTTCTAAGCTGGCCAAGAGAGAGTATGATAAGAAAGTGGGAAAGTTGATAAAACACTTGACCCCGACCCACATGGAGATCCGAAATTGCACCGGAGAGCGTCATGAACCTGCAAGAAGAGCATATCGATGTCAGTCGGAGATGGGATTGATGATGAAGCTCATAGAAGAATATTGAAGAGGTTGACTTTTGGAGTTAACGAAGTAGTACGGAAGTAGCGAGCGGAGTAAATGTACACGCTAGGACCGCTGACGCATTATTATGGTTTCCAGAGAGTGCCAGATCTCGGCAATCAGCCATGCACGTGCCCTGTAACTTATTGAGTACAAACTAAACCCCCACACAAGATTGTATGACGGAGTTCGGAGCGAAGAAGGTTCTCCGTGGCTTCTGGAATTCTTCGATAATGGCAATATAGGGATGAAGTTCATCTACTACTCTACTACTAGTAAGAATGCAAGGAATGCAAGAGAATGCATGGAATGTGAGGACTGATAAATATTGAACTCTATATCAGCGTCCAATGATCTGCCCAGTAGTATAGATCCACCACCAGCAGTGCAATACACACAACGTTATGATCCAGAAAAGACAAAACTCGCCCAGCATATAGGATCGATAACAAACATAACTTTATCAGAATCACAATTGGAACCAGAACCACCAGGGTCCTCTATCATTTATCTCCAAGCTCCCCGCACACTCCTCCGAACTGTGGATGCGACCCCATTTATGATGGCTATATAGAATGTCAGTCCCGAACAAGTGTAACAAGCCAAGGCAAGAAGAGACTCACAGTTCCCACAACATCCTGGCAAGAAGAAATTGTGTTTGGTTGATTGCCATCTTGACTCACGCAGTTGAACTCTATAATCTGGCTATTAAGAGCGGCCGCATGGTCCAAGGCTGCAGCAATACACGCCGGCATTTGGACACCATTCACCATGCTCTTCTGATCACGCTTCTTAATCGAGAATGTAACTTTAGTATCATGTTCGGCCAAATAACTCGGATATCCGGAAAATCGTAACCAAGCTGCTGGAGTGTTGTCAAGCACTCCACCGCACTGACTGTTGATTTCCGCGTAAGCTACTTTCCCACATTGACCGTCTCCGTGGTCTTTGCAGTCACCATCTTTTTGGTCGGAGTTGCCGAACTTGGGAAGGTTGATAACATAATCAAAGTAGTCAGATGCGGCCGAGTTGTGGTGGTAAGTGCAGCACGCATAGTACGGGCCATCAACTCGATTGCTTTTGGCTGTTACGCTTCGACTTAGAAGCACCACAGAAAACAATGTGGCGAGCAAGACTTGGGAAGACGTGATTTTGGTAAACATGATGATTGTTCAACAGAAGAATTGTAAAGGGCGTGAAGATGCAAGAAAAGAAATTGATGCAAAGAGCGTGAAGATGCAGGAACGAATTGATTTGATGACTTTTGAGACCTATCTTCATGAATCGATAGCACTTTATATGCTAGAAGCATTGGATTTTAGGTCGCACAAGGAACCACCTACATGTATTGGTAGCCGGCGTCGTTGACTCGGTCTCGCCTGTGTTACGCGCAATCCCAATGAAGTCTTCCCACGGCCGCTGCGGAAGTAGGTCAAAATCTTGCGCGGAACGCCGCAAGTAAGGAGCAGGCAGGTATAGAGGTTATCTAGGCACGATGTTGTCAATGTTTTAGGAAGTAGGCTAAAAGGGTTTATGATTTGTATCTTCTCTATGCTGAGAGAATCAAAATTGAGTTGCGAAAGGGAGGTAGTAAAGTACCAGCTGGCGAGTCGCCAACTTCAAATGGCGTGATGCTGATATGGTATTCTTGTCGTTAGAATAGTACGGCCCAAGTCAGGGGGCGTCACTGAAGCCCACCGGCGAATACCTAAATTAGGGAGGGAACTGCCATAACTTCAGAAAGCGCAATCGAGTGAAGGAAGCTGTGGGGATGGCCGTATCGTTTCATACACCCCGGTACGAACGCGAGTTGGAGATCTTCCTAGGACTAGTGGATCGAGCTTCAGGAATTGAACCCACGAGCCACGGACCACGGACAAGAGTAATCGTGTTGGGCGGCAACCTAGAACTCAGTGTGGAGCCCCTCCGCACGGCCGACATTTCCTGAAGGATTTGGTGTTAATCCCTTCGTCAGGCATCACTGTAGTTTCTTTGTACCACAACGCTTGAATATAGCCATCGGTGTAAAAGACCCATACAAAAGAGTGAGTTCAACTGACAATACGCTCGATGACGCACGGCGCTAACCGCGGCCTGCTGAAATGTATCTTTGAATTATTCTGGCTCAGAAGCAATTATAATATACATGACAGAAAGTAGGTCGAACACTTATTTCGAACACTTATTTCGAACACTTTTTTTTGGATATCAAGGCCACCGCGCTAACTTCGAGAAATACCACCTTTTCCGTTTGCCGACTCCAACCAGCCTTCACTCTATCCTTCTGTGCCACTGCTCCTAAATGCAGCGCAGAGTGCCGCATAGTGATGAGTCAAATCTAAGACGTTTTGTGGCAAACTTGTGGCTTGAATTATGCTTCGAACCTTGACAGCACCTTCATCCTCAATTAACGTGCGTATCGTGTACAATAGTTCTGGTGAAAACTCCGAATACCACCTGTATTGCCAGGTGACGAGCTTGATAAGGCTAGCGACAATATCTCGTGTGTTTTTGGCTCGTGCGAAATCGGCGAGGATACCTGCTTGAGCTTTGGGTGAAAAGCGCATTGAAAGACAATTACGATACGCTTCCACGGCTTCTGGTTGATGATGTAGACGTTCAGCTAAAGATCCTAAAATTTCCCATTCCTCAGCCGATTTTTTGTACTGCATTGATTGTGCCCGATATTGTGCCATCTCCGTGCGCCAGATAGTGTATATGCGAAGATCTTCGTACAGAACCATGAACAAGCTATCAAGCCATCTTTCACAAAGACGTTTGTTATTGAATCGCGACAGCTGTTCCTCCGTAGGATCGGTCTGTCGACATTAGATATACGGCCATGATACGAGTCGAATACAACTTACATCTTCTTTGCCAATTTTTACTTCTTCCGCTGTCACCGTGTGAGGTGGCTTCTCCACGGATCCGTCAGCCGCATTCGCATTTTCAGCTGCAACAGTAGGAGCTGTGGCGTCGTCGTTTGCGCTCTTCTCATCGTCCAAATGATCATCGCCATTTACAGGAGGACCTGGACTTCCCCTCAGTACGTCGGTGCTTGCACTGCGCTGAGTGGTTTCACCTTGTTGCCCGACAGGTGGTTGCTTCTCGCTTCTATATTCCTCTTCCATGACAAACACGTTGCTCCTGATTTTGAGAAGTTGATCCCAACCTATCTTGGCAGTCATTTCTGTCAAGATACTGTACGCATGTTTGAAAGTGCCCTTATATTGAGCCGCACGAAGACTCAGGAGACTCGGGTGTACTTGTTCCGAGTACTTTGACTCTCGTTCGCTGTCAATCTCATCTAGTCGAGTTTCAGGTAAGGTTGGAAGATGGATTTCCTTAGGCTCAGGCATGATGGGTGCATCTTTATCCTGATATGTAAACATTGGACATGAATTTAGTGTTGTTAATGCATTTTCCCAGTCTTCCATTGCGACATAAACTTCTGCCAAGCGTGCCCAGGTCCCAAATTCGCTTGGTGCGGCAATTGTGCTTCTATCGGCACAGCCAAGAGCCATTTGTAGTCTTTCACTTTTCGCTTCTGGCTTGTTAGGATCCAAAGCTTTCTTTTTAAGAAATTCCGCTTGGGTGTCGAGCATTACATAGTCCATCGGCGACTGCTTGACAGAGTCGTGCAACACTCTAATCGCTTGAACTTCCTCATTGCCCATAAGTAGAATCTTCGCCAAAAGTGACGATACCTCAATATTACGTGACCTTAGCTTTTCGAACAGATTGATGCCTGAAGCAAATCGCCCAGTGGTGTGGAAGTATTTCAATAGCCCAGTTGTTAAATGGTTCGAGACATTGTTGGGGACTTGGACGATCGAGTCGGAGCCGAGCTGCCAGCCTGTAGAAGGTAAGTGACTGTACATATAAGATATTAGAAGTGGCTATACCTCTAAAGAAAAGTTGCTCCGCAGCTTGAAGGAATCTATGCTCAGTCTCGGTCGTTGTGACCGGGTTGAATCGCCGGACTCCCATGATCTTTCGTATTGTATCGCCCGTCCCGTCGTCAGCATACGAGTATGCTCGGAGTACACTACACAAATACGTTTCCAGCCACAATTCATCTGAAGTCACTCTCTTGTCACCTCGTTCATCGATGCAGTAACTTTCCACGCTACCAGGAATGGTAACATGTACACGCATGTCAACCCGCGAGAATGCATTGTAACAACTGTGACCAAATTCAGCACGAGCGAGGGTTATCGTGAAAGCTCACTGACCAGTATAGTCCTTCGGCAATCTTCGAATTCGATTGATGAGTTTCTTTGTAAGTGAGGGTGTTGATATATGCGGCCAAACTCGCAGAGGATGAGGCATCTACTCCAGTGACATGGTGATAAACGCCAATCTAACAAAATCAAGTCAGTATATGCTACGTATTGGAAGCCTTCGAGAGAAGCGCACTGGTCGTCCTGGATTTCTTGGGGATAGCTTGATCAATTGAACTAGATCTGGAGGGCCTAGCTCTCGTAGGGCTGATAAGACTTCTGTTCGTGCTTCGATAGATTCGTGAAGGATCTCCTCGGTGAGCCTACAGATTTGAGGTTAGCTTATACCTTCCAGATACTGTGGGATAGCAAGCTTCGCATAAGTAAAACATGTACTTACTCGGGGACGGCTGGCGCAACCATTCTCGTTTTGTCGCTGGCTCGATCCTTGTAGCTAGGAATTGGGGTTTATCACCGGCGAAAAGGGCAGATATATCAATTCCACATGGGGTATACAGAAATTCAGAAAAGGTTAAAGCTGCGCAAACACGGATTTGTAGTCCTAGTCGCAGATTGTAATCTCTCTAAGTGTGGATAATCGACAATGGAAACACCTCACCCGCGGCAGCTCAAGCTAGGGCCAGATTTCTAATGTTCAGCCTCGCGGGACAGCTTAGGACTGAAAAACAAGGCTGAAATTTGGACGGGAGCCATATTTTAGCAGCGACCTACAATGAGCAAACTTACATTTGGTGGTAATTTTAGATTTATTAAGCTACACTGGCAAAGGGCTCCAGAAGGGAAACGATCATAGAGCACCATATCTCCTATGGAATTGCGCGATAATTGCATGAACGACAAAATCCCAGCAAAGTTGTAGTGAAGACACGAGCGAGTCATGTGAATGACATACTGCCCTGCAACTTGAGTAATGTCGGCCATGGGTGATCATGTCGTGCTCGGCACCGTCTCTTGTTCAACTTCATCACGTCTTGTCCATACTCGTACAACTTCGTTCTGAGCTGCTCTAGAGGAAAGAGCAACCAAAATGTATAAATCACTGCTAACAGCGAGCAGTCGTGCTCATGGCACAAGTAGGATCAAGTTTCCCCTATCAATCACGGTTCTTATCGCAATTGTTCTTGTTTTACAATTCCTCATCCTTCCGCAATATCTATTCATAGCCTCTCCGGCTGCTCACAAGCTTTCAGAGCATCATCTTTCCCAACTCGAATCCGGATTGAAGACATGCGCTGAGTTTCACACATCACCCAAGAAGTTGGGTAAGCACGAGATCGCATCGAGGGAGAATCCTCGATGGAACCCGGTCAGTGGTCAAAAAGGCATTGTCGTCTTGAAGAATGCGACTCTGTTCGACGGAGAAAAGTTTCTGAGTGGTTCCGTTCACATTAAATTTGAGAAAGGTATCATTAAATCCATATCTGATGCATCTATCGACACCATTGCGCCTGATCTTCACACCGAAGTAATCGACTTGGAAGGCAAATATGTAACACCCGGTCTCGTTGATATGCATTCGCATCATTTCCTTCACTCGTGGCCGGTCCTTTCTACCACTGGCGAAACAAACGAGATGGATCTTCCCAGTGGGCCGCTAACACCATTCGTCCGAGCAATCGACTCCATGAAGGCAGATGATAAGGCTACAGCTATCATTGCATCTGGCGGCATCACAACTTCTCTTCTAATCCCTGGATCTGCCAATATTATGGGCGGAGAAGGCTTGTTGGTGAAAAATCTTGTTAAAGGAGGAGAGACTGGCGAAGAAGTGATTGAGGATGTCCTGTTTGAACATGGTGTTCCCCAAGGCGAGAGGAAGAGATACATCAAGATGGCATGCGGTGAAAATCCGAAAGTGGTATACTCACACACACGTATGGGAAATGCCTGGATATTCCGAGAACACATGACCCGAGCAAAGGAGCTTCTGGAGAAGCAAGACACGTGGTGTTTATCCGCTGCCGCTGCGAAGGAAAATGGAGATGCTGCTGCAATCTCCGAATTGATGGAGAAGGGCGGTTTGCCTGAGGAATTGGCACTCGAAACTTCGGTGGCGATGTTGCGAGGGAAAATTGGCATTAATGTACATTGCTATGAGCCTGAAGATATTGAGGATATGCTCCACCACAGCAAAGAATTTGGGTTTCGAATACAGGCATTTCATCATGCGCTTTCTGCTTGGAAGGTTCCAGAATTGATTAAGGCTAGTGGAGAGTAAGCGCCAATGCACGCCTAGATCTGGATTCTAACATACTGATACTGATCCAGGAACATCACAGTCGCCACATTTTCCGAATTCGGATTCTATAAAAAAGAAGCCTACGATGCTAATTTATGGGGTGGCAGCATTCTAGCAAAGCATGGTGTGCCTGTCGCATTCAAATCAGTGAGTTTCCATTCATCAGCCGGCCAAACTTCTCTGATGGGAATATCTAGGACCACGTTGAGGAAGAAACAAACGCACAATACTTGATGTAAGTAATTAACTCTATGAACTAATTCGGAGCTACATGCTGAAACTACCTCTCAGATTTCAAGCCGCTACAGCACATTCATTCAACCTTTCCGAGGA
The DNA here is from genome assembly GCA_002242865.1 of Clarireedia sp. CPB17. Classification (NCBI taxonomy): domain Eukaryota; kingdom Fungi; phylum Ascomycota; class Leotiomycetes; order Helotiales; family Rutstroemiaceae; genus Clarireedia; species Clarireedia sp. CPB17. Next base: position 28,624 of record LLKJ01000226.1, read on the forward strand.
ACTGGCTCTCCAATCCGTTACTAGCGTACCGGCTAAATCGCTTGAGGTTGACTACCGTGTTGGCTACGCGCGAGCTGGCTACGACGCAGATATTGTCGTTTGGAATATTCATCCTTTGCTCGCTGGAGCAGTGCCGGTGCAAGTCTACATTGATGGCAAACCAACCTTAGATTCCAAGACAGTTGCAGAGACCACAAAAGCTACCTGGACAGATGGAACCTTTGCAAATGCCCCAGTGGCACGAAAACTGCCCACAGCTGAAGAAGTGCAGACTTTGTGTCAGCCAGTAAGAGCTGCAAGTCAGACACTCGTGATAAAGGGCATCAAGAAAAGCTACCTGAGAAAGCATCAAGGGAGTGAGAAGACTGCAGATAATCTAGTCCTGGTTATGAAGGACGGTGAGAAAATTTGCTTGGACTCGGAAGAGAACTGCGCGGTTGTTAGTGAGGGTGGGTCATTCGTTGAGCTTGAAAATGGCCATGTGCTACCTGGACTTGTTGTTGTCTCACCCAGCCTAGGCCTAGCAGAAATAACAACAGACCCCAAGGCCACAGACGGGTCTCTTGGCAAGAGTGCGTCTGGACTCCAGGTCGAGAACATTGTTCATGCTAAGTATGGCATTCATCTTGATGGGCGAGGATTCTCCCGAGCACGGCTTGGAGGCATTACTAGAGCAGTTACCACACCTCTTTCCGAGACGTTCTTTGGCGGTGTGAGCACTGGGATTAAGACAAGTGGGAAGAATACTATTCTTGACGGCGGCATTTTTCAGGATGATGTGGCACTGCACTTTGCCGTTGGGCAAATGGCAAAACGTACGTCCTAGGACAACCTGTGCTAAGAGAAAGCAGCTAACAACTTATAGATTTTGATACTGTACCGACAATATCATCTGCTATCGCGAAACTCGAACACATACTACTTGACAATATAGACAAAGATAACATATATGGTAGTGTCGCGAACGGATCTTTTCCTTTGGTGGTTCACGTCGACAATGAGGTAAGCTTATTCTTGCCCAAACGCCTGTTATCCTCTGACATGAAGGTAGTACGATATCCTACAACTACTCAAATTGAAGGCCAACCATCCCGGTGCTTTAAAGTTGGTACTTTACGGTGGGGCCGGGGCTCATTTGGTACGCACCCACTCACGTAATGGTACGCCACATTGTTATATTCGTCTAATGGAGTAAAACAGGTCGCAAAGGAGATCGCCGAATCCAAAACTCCACTCATTCTTACCCAGAACCGTGGCGCCCCAGACACATTTGAAAAACGGAACGCTCTTACAGGGCCACCACTTACCCGTTCCCCAGCAGCAGTTCTTGCGGAAGCAGGCGTCTTTTTTGGTCTAGGAATAATAGGTGAAGGCAGTAAGCTTTAATATTTCCTGTGGATACGGATCTCGCTGATAAAATACCAGGCAATTCCCACATCCATAATCTTGTGATTGAAGCTGGCTGGGCTGGCAGGTACTCTAATCTTAGTAAAAGCGAAGTTGTAGACCTAGTCTCTACCAATATAGAGCAGATGCTCGATTTGGATGTTTCGGAAGATTTTGTGGTCTGGGAAGGCGACCCATTGCAATTAGGGGCGAGCGTGGCGCTGAGTGTTGAGGGGGGTAAAATCGGAACTTGTTGGCCAACTTCCACTTAAGCTACTGAAAATTTACGAACATTTGTCTTCTTAGCAGTGGACAGCATAAGAGTAAGGTCTAGAACTCTGACGAGAATTTCCGATGGCTTGGTAACAGGTCAGCAGTAGCAGGCAGCAAAATAAATTGGAGGGTCAGCCGTACTTGTCGAATTTTTCACGCTAATAATGTTTATAACCTAGCACATCGTGTAAGTTGGACTGACTTCTAGAAATTTATATAAGGAATGAGGTTGAGACCGGACCAACCCAGAAAATAGGTTTTCCGTGCACCAACATACTTCCGTAAAGCTTACACGCACAAAATGTCAAGTTTTTCCAATTCTTCCGTCCATCAAACCAAGATGCAGAAATCGCCTTCTGGGTTAAGCTCAGGAGTATCCCTGGAAAGCGGCTTAGGCACAGAAGAGCGACAAGAACAAGCCAGACCCATGTTATGCAGTACGCCGTCATCCGCAACGAGTCTAAGCAGTTTAGGATCGATGTTCTCACCGAAGAGCCGATCTAAAAGCAGTTCTTTGTTGGCTCTACCGTTCTCACGCAGCAATTCTAACTTAAGTGCCAATAGTTTGGCGCTTCAATCACAACATCAGAAGCTCACACAGGACTCAAATGGCTTGCTATGGGATATGATTAGGCAAAGTAGGGAGTGCGGCGCGGCGAGTAGAGAACTCGACATCACTAGGACCGAGCGTGAAAGCATGGAAGAAGAGTTAAAGAAATTGATTCCCCGACTTGAGAAGATCCGCGCTCGGGAAATCGAGCAAGAGAGGGCATTGGTTGATGAAGAGACAGTCATGAGAAGTATTGATGAGAAAGATGACCGCCTAAGAAGTAAAATGAAGAAGCTGCTCAGTGAGATGGATGATAATCTTCCATACAAGAGAGAGATTTTAAGAAAGGAAAAGAAAAAGGAAAAACGATGTCAAAAAGAAGACCAAAAGGAATTAAGGGAAGAGCAGAGGAAGGAACTCAGAACGCGGAGGATTGAGCAACAGCAGAAGAGTGCAGGAGATGCCAAGCCTCATCCCAGCGAGAAGAGATGCGAGCTTGCAGCGCTAGAAGATAAAGAAACTCAAGGTAAAGTTAATGCAATTATTGATGGAAAACGTATCGACGAAAAAGACAACAGGAAAGAGGCTGTTAACACACCACGAAGTGGGAAGACCGCCGACCGTCGCGTTTGCAAGGAAACTGCGGAATTCAAAAGAGGACTATTCCAACAGAAATATCCAGGGGCTTCTCATTCCTACATAGTGTATCAGTAGCTAACCGTTAGCATGTTGTTGCTTTGATGATGATTTCACACAGGTGAAATTGTAAACAGAGAGAGATTGTGTGAGCTACTTGGGGCGCAATTGTTGGCTTCCGAGAGCTGGAAATACGAGCCGTTCATGATTGACATTTGAGATATGAATGAACGGATGAACGTGAAAACTGAGAATTTAAAGATATGGCTTTAGCTTCCAGCCCAGATCTGGATAAGGTAAGCCAAACTGCGGTTTTGTGTTAGGACCAATCTATCGACGGCGTGAAAGGAGCTGAGCTGGACTGCTCTTCGAGGTAAAAGCGTGGTCTGGTTGCTGCCATCCACAGGCAGAGGGACGGGCATCAGACCAACCAACCACCATTCGTCGATAAGTATTAGTAAATATTCATTACAGCCTCAATTCTCGATGCTTGCGCCTGAAACACATTGATATCTCGACTTCGGTTAGAGTTTCTCTTGGAGGATGAATGGTCGTTCGGAACACGGAGAATCTAAACTTCCGGTGAGGCTACTTCAGAGTGTTTGCCGTCTACATTGCTTCTGTCGCGCCAATTCACCCGCAACATCAAGCATTGAAGCACAGCCAGGCATATGAAGATTGCGCCTGATATCTTTTGTCTGCTGTAGTACCTAGAAAATCGGCACGGAAGTGTTTCTGGTTCGTCCATAGTGGTTAAACTGCTGCGACCAAACTGGTGGACGAGGAACTACTCCCAACTCGAACGACCGCGAATACTTTAAGCCGCGAGCGCTAGACCTGAGCATCTAACTGTTAATATACATCAAGTGCGCACAGAAGCTGTCTGGTGGGTTTTGGACGCGGGGCCCGCAGCTTTGGTATGCGACATCCAGCACGAATCATCGCTATGCGCGTTTCGAAGACATAACACATCACATCTACCGGCCGCTGTTTTGCTTGTAGTACTGTGTTTTTAAGATGGTGATTGGTCTTCCTTCGAGAAATTGGGAATAAAACTAATAGTTGAAGGCTACATTCACAGCTCTGAACATTGAACCGGATGACCATAGTGATGTGGAAGTCGACAACACCAAAGAGCTTCGGGTGAGTCCCGCAGAAGATACGGACCATTTTCGAACATAGCTAACGAACTACAGATAGAAGATGCACTCAAGCTCTATCAGGCTGCACTGAAGCTCCATGCGCAAGGCGTTGCCTCTTACCCGCAAGCCGCAGAGGCATATAAGACTTTGTTCCAGTCAGAGATCTTTACATACCCGGAAGCTATAACGGAATTTACAAGACTAGAGGAACATCCAGAGCTGGAATATGTCGACTCATCTGCACCGCTCGAGCTTGATATTGGCCCTGCTGCGCTCGACGGCACACCCAGCACCCTACCACAAATATTGTATCTTGCATACAAGAACCACGGGCAGTTCATTCTCGATTGCATAAAGTGTCGCTTACGGAATTCAAAAGACTCGACGAATGGTCTTGAAGACCTTGCGACAATAGCGACACAGGCACACTTGGCTTTGGAAGATTTCGGACGTGCTCTAGCCAGCGATGAATCAGACACGGAGCTATGGAGGCGGGCAGGTCGTGTAGCGGCAATGCTTGGAAGTCACACAATATATAGATTTTGTCTCGAAGCCGCAGTAGAAGTGGACGATGATCCCACGGTGGCGGAAGTTGAACCACAGTCGTTAGAAGAGGGCTTCGCAGGGGGACAGTTGGAACAAGAACTCGAATTACTCTCCGATGAGCTATCTCTGGCACATCCCATTATGGGACCGTTCAAAAAGAAATCTATGCCAGAATTTCTCCGAAAGCATATGGATCCCTACCCGTTCCTTCCGAATCCGATTAAACATCTTGGACGCAATGAAGATGAAGATCATTCAATGGAGATCCTTCAAGGCCGTACAATAGTCAGTGTTCCTGACAGATCATGGACGTCAGTCGGCCACGAGCTGTGTCAAGCTGCTCTTTCCCCGCAAGGTCTTCCTAGTAGCGGCGCTATGCTTGTTCTGCCACCTGGAGAGGACCAAAACGAATTGATGGATGATGTGACTGCTGTTCAGGACCAAATTCAGGACCAGCTTATGAAAGACATTGTAATGACTATATCTCCCGCGGCAGAAAGCAGCGGAAATGCCACACCACGCACGCTAAATTCAGAGGAGCGTATCGTTGAGGTTGTCACGACCACGACTGTACCGCTTTCGGATGGACAATCAGTTCCTACAAGCTCATCTTTGCCTACGAGGAAGAGATCGCAATCTGCTGCCGGCCTGCGTGAAACGCCGGAAGAAGAAACTAACACACATAAAAGGAGCAGGCGTATACGGAACCGCGAAAGCACTGCAGAGACTCCAGTCGATCCCGCAACTCAATATGCCGAACAGCTACTGGCATTCTCGAAGGCAGATGACGACGTCTTCCGCTTTGTCCATAAGCTTCTCTCCAAATTAGGTATTGAAGACCTTGGGACACGGCAGCAGCTTGAAACAGCCCTGTCGGCAAGTGGAAGCACTGATCGCGAGGAAGCACGAACTAATACAGCTGTCAGAGATTTGCGCGATATCATGAGGAGCTGGGACGACAGCAAAGCATCTTTGTTCCAGAACACCAGCGCCGCAGATGTGCTTGGATCATCCGCAGGTGGTGCGAACGCTGGGCTTGCTGCTTTTCTCGAGCATTCAAAATCTGGTCCACAAAAAATCACTAATAAACCGACACATCCAAAAGCTGCGGGGCTCGATTCATTTGCACAAAAGATAGAAAGCGAATGGTTACCATTGCAGGATTCTGTTTTCGAATGGTTATGCATCATTCTTTCTACGTATCAACAACGATTGTGGCCAGAGGATTTGAAAGTCGCCGTGGTGCGTGTGATCAGCTTCCTTGATGCTGATGTATACAATCGGATTCATTCGAATCTGAACTTCCAACTTGTGTCTGACGGAAATTCGAAAGTGTTGTCAAAATTGGAAACATTGGCTCAAACAATATTTGAGCTTCATCTTGACGTATATTCTCGTATCACGAATCCCAATAGCGTCGTCCAATATGAGATCAGGGTTATGACTAAAGATCGACTTGACAGATGGGCAGATTTCGCAGCATTGGTGATTCATAGTCGCGAGCGACAACCTAATGACGAATTGACTCTCCGATATCTCTGGGCGTCTGTCTTCTATGCCACTATTCCAGATGATGTCTCCCGTGAACATAAAGTTTTACTCTGGGCTGACCTTCAACGTATACTCGGCTCCGCTGAGAGGCCGGCAATTGAGCTACCTAACAATGCGGTTATGGCTGAGATATCAATTGCGGCGGCAGAGCGAGAAGTATCGAGGTTGACGACGATGGAATTCTTTCAGAATCTTTTTCAAGCCGATAAGACAGACCCTCTATCAATCATCGAGACTTTGGAGCCAGTTCTAGATCCAGAATCGACGGCACAGGGTGCGGGAAATGAAGATACATTGCGCGACGAAAGTGGACCTTCGGACGGGGTCGACAACACTCCAGCAGCATTGCGCGATATGTGGAAGTTCTTACAAAGCGGAAGCACATCACTTAGACTTTTTCTTTGGCAACGGCTACGTGAGGCCTATGTCAGTATTGGATATAACACTAAAGTCTTCTCGTGTCACTTGAAATGCATAGAAATTATTGTGGCGGACTTGAGGAGCGCAGATTACATCGATAGCTCAGAAGAGCCTCGCCGTCATAAGTTATTGGTGTGGTTCAAAGCGCTCGACGACTTGCTAGTAAAAGCTCTCACAATTGCTCTGAATGATGCTGCAACCTGCTTTGAAATTATTGATGAGCGTCATCTGAAAAGCACATGTGCTGCTTTGGCCCAACTCAGTCGAGTGTTGCATCCCGCTGCAGTTTTTGATGACGAGGTGAGGGTAGGCATAACCACATTGCCCCAAACACCTGCCTATGCTCAGCACGGTTCTTTTAATGCATGTCTTAACAAGCTTCGAGAAATGCAGGTGCGCACTTGGGCACTACAATATACCATGATCAAAGAAGCAATGGCCCAGAATCGCGAGCTGTTCCCAACTCCCGACAATGATCTCGCAGACTATCTTGCATTGGTGCACTACGCTCTGGGTCTACGAAAATGCTGCAAGGCATCTAATAAGATATTCCTTAAAATGATGAAGGTAGAAATGTCGCGTCTGAAGCACATTGACAAATGGGAGGACTATTTGGGCCAAGTGTTATTCGATCTCTATGGTATTCGGCTGGGCGTTGGTGCATATTTGTTGGACGATCACGGCTGCCCGACAGAGAGTTTGGATAGACGAACCGTTCTAAGCATCGCGGAGCAAGTGATATCGATTGCAAATAACATGCCTATGAAGGACCTCATGAAGCACGAACTACGACCAACTATTGAGAAAATGCAAACAGCTGTAGGTCAAGCTAAATCTACGCCCACAATGACGCATAATCTGCGGAACATCACCGAGTATCTGAAGACTTCAATTCGTCCACATGATATGTATCAAGCTCTGAGAGGTCAAGCTGAAATTGATTCTGTCGCTGTTCAAACTCAGGATAGTCCTCTGGCTGACAAAGGGTGGTACTTTTTGTTGGGCATGATGGCTTTGACCAAATTTCGTTCCCAAAAACGACTAGGGCCAGGTACACAGACAGATGATATGCAAATTGGGGCGCATTTCATGAAACTCCAACTTCAATACACTATTGATCATTGGGAAGCTTGGTACAGGCTAGCTCAGTGTTATGACTTGGAACTGGAGGAAGAGGTGCTCTGGAGTGCTGATAAGATTAACAACCATCGTCAAGACCTAGTGAGACTACAAAGGCATTCTATACACTGCTACACCATGGCCCTTTCTACAGCCATGCGGTGTGCAGATAGCACTTTTGGAACAGCTGAGAAGTTGTCCGAGATGTACCACGATTTCGGAATGCGCCTATATGCATCATCTCGAGAACCGTTTAGTATGGAAGCTTTCTATGTAGATGATGAGAAACATATGAGTGGCCCTACTGGCATGTATAAAGCGATGCAGCATGAGGAAATGAGTCGTTACAAAGTATGGAAGTATGCCTCGCGGCTATTCAGGCGTTCCTTGGTTGATCGACCAAATTACTGGCTGTAAGTGTATTTCACCCACGACATCTTTCAGAGTGCTGACTTTGTTAGTAACCATTTCATGCTTGGGAAGTGCGAGTGGAAGATGATTACTAGAAGTCAGGAGGAGTGGGAGCACAAAGCTGCTCCCTCTAATCTTCCAACCATCGATATGATTTTGAAACACTTCGTACGTGCGATAGAAACCTGTCCCAAACCAAGAGACAGCCGCCAAGAGCCTGTTCTGGAGCCTCACTATAAATTAGTTTCCCTTGTCCACAAATTGGTATCAAGAGGTGAAATGGAACCACAGGCTGCTGCCAAGCTACTTCAAGAGCAACCCTACGGACCAAGGAAAGGCGATCCATTTGTAATCAGCGACGAAGAAGACTGGGAGATATTTATCCTTGCATGCTTCCGTCAATTACGGAATGCCGACAAGCCACATTGGCATCACCGAATGATTGCGCGTGTAGCCAACATTATCTATGATGATTCCAAACCAGATTATGTGCAGGCGTGTGCTGCTCGCATTGAGTTCCGAGAATCCATCTTCACGAAGACAATGTCCATGAATGTTTGGAAACCAGATGCAGAAAGGCCAGGCAGGCATTTCGTCTATATGCAACGCTACGTGATGTTCATGACCAAGTTGCTCTTCCTTATCAATGACAAAGCAAACATGGAACAGTTAGCCAAGAGAGTCAGAAAGCGTGCTGTCGACTTTTACAAATTTAACGATGTCTGGAACGAATGCTGCACGACTTATTTACGGCTAATTCGTAAAGCAGCTTCAATTCCTGCAAATGTGGATGAAGTCTTCAAGGGTATCTCTCAAGCAGAATTTGATGCTTACTCGGAGAGGATCGATAATTCAATCAGTGATGGAAGTCTGTCGCATCCAGCGCTCGACGCTCTCCGCGAAACTATCGAGCTAAAGAAACTCAACGGCAGTATTTCGAAAGTTGCACCAATCGACGATATGATCAACGATATATGGGCAGTGCTTTACATCCAGGTTGTCAAAGATACTCCTCCAATCGATGTGGCATCTTTGCAAATACCACAAGGTGATGGAGAAGTTGTTGCGAAGTCATCCGGCCCAATGAGTCTAAATCACCTTATGAATACCGACGCGACTACTACAGAGCTACCAGCAAGTGTCGAGCAACCTAAACCCCGCAAGCTCGGTATCAGCCGTCGCGCAGTCATCCAAAAGGCCGAGCAAGCTATTGCCCGCGCAGGTGAGATAACGAAACCCACCATCGCCTCCCGGCCGAGAAACTCCATTTCGACACCAGTAGTTCCTGCCAATGGATCGCCACAGATGGGTGGTCCAACTATGCCTAAGATTGAGATACCTCTTACCGTCGCCCAGCAGAGCGCTCCACGAGATGACAGTTCAGCACCGGGTAGTGTTCACGATAGTGCAGATGATGAAAGCGACCTGAGTGATGTCCCAGATATGGATGACATGGATGCATCAATGATATTTCCCAATTTAATGAGGAGAGCTGGGAGCACGAGTAGAGGAAACACGCCGATGCGGGATGGCTAATTGAGCGTTTCCATTAGCAGAAGGGTTGAAAGGAGTGCGGAAGGGCATGGTAAGGATATACCCGGAATAGAAAGTGTATGCACACTTACCTTGTATTATTGTAGGATCAGTTAGAAACTGAGTAATGTGTATATTAAGTTTATCTACATAAATATGTGACATTCGCTTATATCTACTTTACTTCCGAGTACAGCTGGTAAGTGCAATCACGCGAGCAGATGAAGCGGACGAGGCAATTCAGTGAAGGAAAGCTCTTATATGCATATATCTACGCTGCATTAGTATCTTAATAGTGTTCTATACCCGTAACATATCAACCGTTCAAGCGAGAAGCTCAATCCTTTCGCATTACAAAACATATGCATGTGTGTATGTATGTGTAATGCCAAGTTCCACCAGATCTACCACAAATGCCTTCTCGCCAAACGATGAGCCTTATCTATTCAGCCGACTTGTCCCTTATTTATCCGACGGTACTACGGTAGGTTCTCCTGCTACGGCGAGTTTTTATTTGTGCGAACAATTTTGGCCGCTATATTAGTGGTGGATTTGCTTGTGCGGTATGAAAGGGCCGCTGGGTAAGGTTCCCTAGATTTCAGGAATTAAGGAAAATTGGGCATGAAGTTGGCCTGTGATCCTGGATGATAGAGGAATAGTCACGAGCAGATGGTTTTGTGAGGTGGAATTTGATTTCCGGAAGTCGGTTGCTGGATGCTTACATTTATTGACAGTTGGTGGTTGTTGGGATGGAAGAATATAGATACGGATATTTTCGATCACAAGAACCGGTTAGAGAAGTGGGATATTAAGTTGCGTTATTCCCACAGTGAGTATCCATCGTAACTTTTCATCGTCTAGAGCTTTCGATTGCCATGACTACAAAATAGCATATCTTAAGAAGGGAACATTGCATCAACATGCCCAAACTCACCCTGCCCAGTCTCTCTCTCTTCATCTTCCTCCCCACCCTCCTCGCATCCCCCCTTACTCTCCCCACCCTATCAACAGCAGTTCCCCTTAGCAAAGACTACACATCTCTCGGACACCTTCTCGCGCTCAACGCTTCATCTCCGTATTTTCCAGGCGTCGGTCCCGTCGCTGGCTGCATAACCTCTTCCTTCAAATGGACGCTCGATACAACTGCCTGCGCGACCTTCGACGGCACACGCATGACGTATAATAAGAATATCGGAATGTTCATGTACAATTTTGTGAGTGAGGCTGGCAAGTGCGGGGTATTGGAGGGTGGGAAGGTAGCTTGTGGGGAGGAGGTGCAGGCGCATGGGAGATGGAGTGCGGTATGTTGAGCTTCCCGATGAGTTCGCTTGAACGATGAAACGAGGTGGCAGAAGGACGTAGAGTGGTTGAAAGCGAATGCATGCTGATAATGATGCTAATTTTGTCGTGGCATAGCCGAATTCGACAGTCCCTGGTGTGCCATTGTATATGATGGGGTGGGCGAACTGGCCAGTGCAAAACTGGCCGAGTAACGGAGTGGATGTTGATGTTTGGAATACGTTGGTTGATAATCCTGTTCCGGGAGTGGTTTTGGAGGGTTTCAAGAGATCGTTTAGCGTGAAGTGGCAAGCTATCTAGCAGCCATAGGTTACGATCGTTTCCGTTGAATGGGTTATGACTGCTTTCCGATGGCAAGATGGCGTCTATCTGAGGTCAAACTTTCGCTTTAGTGCTTTTGACAGACTAAATAGGTATCATTCAGAAATACTTAAAATGCACTTGCAAGATATTGTGCGAGGGGAGTGCAGGGGGATATAACTCGATATGTTCAATCATACCATGCTGCTAAATCGAAATTATAGTCTTTACATACGCAAACATCAGATGAGACCTGAGGATGGCAATCTTCTGGCAACTTGCAAGATTTTGGTTTATGCTATCTGTTGAACTGAGGCCTCAATCTTTTGCAACTTAGCTTCGACAAGCCTTTCGACCATTTTCTCCAAAATGGTGATCTCACCACCAGTCCCTTGAGCGAAATATCCCTCGACTGCCTTCTCAACATATTTGCCGATCTGGTCAACTTCCACATTGATATACTCTCCTTCTTTCTTCAACGCAGTAACAATTTTGCTTTGCGTATAAGCAATCAACATGATCTCGAACCACTCCTCACTTTCCTTCGTAACCGTCAAACTTGCTCCATCCAACGTAACATATCCTTTCTCTACAATATATCTCATAACCTGCTTATCTCTTGGCTTCAGCCTCAGCGTCACCGCCTCACCATCCTCCTCCCTCTTAATCAACTCCGCGACCGTATCCACATGTCCCTGCACGAAATGTCCTCCCATGCGTGTATTCGCGGAAACAGCGCGCTCGAGATTAACCTCTGAGTTGACTTCAAGCGAACCGACATTCGTGCGTCGAAGAGTTTCCGGGGCGCATCCAACAGTGAAGCTGTCGCTTGTGAAGCTGGTGACGGTGAGACATATTCCATTTACGGATATACTGTCACCGAGTCCGCAGTCGCCGAGGATGGTCGCTGCGTTGCTTATGGTGAGGGTGGCACCATATTGGCTGTCGAGCTTGATGTCGGAGACGACTAAGGGTTGTTAGGGAGATGAATTGGGAGTTAAGGATATGAGATACAAACCTCCTTTGATCTCTACCAGACCAGTAAACATCGCGGACGGAGGTCGAAAGGTGACGTTGATTTAAAATCAGCCTGTCTCTAAGAGATATTTGCGCTTTACCCCGCCGGAGCCAATGACATCCGACAAAAAGGTGAGCTAAGCCTTATCGGGACATGACGCTACCCTGCAATGTCAGCGTTATAAGGTTTCTCTGCAGCAAGTTCAGTTTGCGTTTATGATTCACGCGATTGTAATATTTCTTGAATGAAAAGGTCAGTCCGAGTTAATACTAATAAGATTCAGCGGGCCAGCAGTATCTAGCTCTTTCCTACCGTTTGCTACCAAGAAATGAGGTCACAACCATCACGAATTGTTTGCTGGCCTGCTGGCCTGCTGGCTTGGTGGCTTGCTGAATTGTGCGCAATCAGCCAGCCGAGCATGAACTGAACCTGCCGCTCAAGTGAAGCACCAAATCCAAGATTTATGTTACCAATCCAAAGAGCAAAAAGAATCGCAACCCATCCCGCCAATATCGATAAACACTCAAGATACGAACACGAATTGGGCCAGCCAATTTTTCCTAAAATATACAAAGCAGACATTAAAGTAGACATCATATGAAGGAAAGCCCAAGTATTCCAAGACCTTGGTGTCTAATCTGGTGGGTCACTAGTGGAAGTATGTTCCGATATCGACGATGGGTTCTTCTTATATTTGTGTTGTAGCTTCACGGTTGGATTGGAAATTTGCCATGTTAATTTGTATTTTGTCCTAGAAACAAGGAGAAAAGAACATGAGTGCATCGTAAGAGAAGATTGAGCCGATCCTCAAGATATCAGTCAAATAACTTATGTTCCTCAGGTGCTGGACATGGGAGCGTCAACATGAGCGTCAACATGTATATATATTCTGCTATTGCTGTTGGTTAGACTCCCGCCAAGGCTCTTCTCGAATGCCAAATTAAGGGACCCAACAATCCCTATTTATTCATCTCATCGAGAATTTGGAGATTGCAGTAATGGCGATGAATGACCTCATTACTCCTAGCTCCATTCCGACCTGGCTGACTTATGAGGACTCGATACCAACCTCATAAGTACAAATAGTTGACCAGAGTTCTGTTGTGGTAAACGTAAACACACCAGTGTCTCACAGCACATACGCCACATACAACCATACAATCGTCATGTCAGCACAAGATCAATCCAACATCCCCGACGGCCACCCGGTCGACAATGACTATGTCTCTCGACCAGGCCAGAAAGACATAGTCCCTGTTCAACGCGACGGTGCTCCAATCGAAGACCCCATAGATCCTGCGACCGCAAACAGTGATGCGCAGTTACGTGAGTCCATCGCCTTGTGCGAAGCAGATCAAAATTGACGGTTGTCCTTCAGAACGAGACGAGAAAGATGCCATCGACAAGAGCAATATCATTGAGGAGAAGACAAGAGGAAACTCCAAGCCTGCTGGTACTTACCAGGCTCCTGGCGATGAAGAGGGCTTACCCGTGAATGATGGTAGAAGTGCTATTGCGCAGTAGCTATGGGGAAGATAACGTTAACGGAAGGACATGTATTCGCAAGCGACGCTTCGTGGAATGGGGAAAACTGTGTTACAGCCATCGTCCAAGAAGGAAACAAATTGTTGTGATCATTACACATTGCATTTATGGTACATATATCCCGGGTCCGAACGGCCGAGGATCGAAATGCGCCGATGCCTTATGCTGGAACCGTGATGCCATTCGGTGCCTCTTCGGGCTCGTATATCCGTGGTATTAATCCTTCAGCCATGGCAATAGCTCCTTCCATGTTGTCCTTATTGAACAAAAACAGCCCTTGCATCGCCGCAGCGCTTGTATGAATCTTAGGTTTGTCGAGAGTGCCGTCTTTATGGGTGATTATGCCGAGCTCCTCCAACTTTTCTAGGAATCTCTCACGTCCCTTGTGATCCACATCAATGTCGCCGTAGAACCTATCCCACATTTCTGTGGCCTGATATCTTGTGGCTTCACCTATCCTGACGGCCATATCAACTCTTCCTGGTCGTATCAAAGCTTCGTCAAGCATATCGATGTGATTGGTAGTTAAAAATGCTATTCTTTCTTCGCCAGCAGCCACTCCATCCAATGCATTCAGCAGCCCTGAAAATGTGACTGTAGCACCAGAATAGCCATCCGCATCTCGCTGCCTTCGATTCACAAAGGCTGCGTCGGCATCTTCCAGCAGCAAAATCGTTCTAGGTGGTAGTTTTGTGAGGCAAGACGCCAACTTATCGTCCGTCATTCCCCGCTCACTCATGTTGATGATCGAGACCCCAAAGTCAAATGCGCCAGCCAATGCTTGTATAAAAGAGCTTTTACCACTTCCTGGTGGTCCATAAAGCAAATACCCTCTGCGATATGGTATACCTCGATCGACATACCACTGTTGTCTATTCAAGAAGTCCTCCACGTCTTCCATGATTCGTTCTTTCACTCCTCGGTCCAGTATTACTGACGATAGTGGTCGCTTCCGTCGAGGCAGACCGAATTTCCTCCATTCCTGCCCCGAGAACGTCCACATAACCGTCTTGCCCTCATGCGCCGTTGCTGCCAGTTCCTGTGCTTCCTTGAAGATATCTTCAAAAATGTGCCTGTGCGCATATAACGTCTTAAGCGTGATTGTTTCGTGCGGTTCTCCAGTTGTCATATTCGATGAACTCTGCTTTTCCCGCTCCACCATTATGAATGCATTCTTATGCCTAATAACATACTTCCCATAACCTGGCTGCATAAGTCCCCTGGCCTTCGAAGGGTCGGGGCCAGCAGTATTCACAGCTAAATCATGGACTCGAGTAATTCGCGAAGTAAGGAAACCGGCTTGTGGTCGAGGTAGCGTAAGCCATGATAGAATCCATTGGTACGATGGATCTTGCTTGCTAATTTCGAGGTTGACCAAGAGTCGTCGTTGAATTAGGCCTGCTCCTCGTATCACTGAGCGTCGCGCGATGGCTGCAGCAGTACCAAGACCTGCTAGACCGACGCCACCTGCGAAGACAGGATTTTCGAAAAGTGCATCGAGCGAGATGAGCGATGTTGTCGCTGTGGTTGTGGGAGGTGTGGCCATTTCGCCGTCATGGATTTAATTTTGTGCGGGCGCGTCGCGAAATTCCAACCTCGGAAACTTCCCCGCGATTGTGGACCTTCGCACCTTTCGCAGGACACGATAAAGAAACCACTTTGATCGGTATGATAAACATTTCCGTAATTCAACGTCATGTGTATGTACACATGTATGTATGTACCGATATTACGTGGCCATACTTTACCTCTGTGGCATACTTCCTCCTAGATACATCTACTGGTTTGGCTAGACACATCACATTGCGCAGGTAAATGTAGCACACGCAAACTACTAGGACTACTGTACAACAACCACAACAATCGCAGTTCACACCATACAATGCGCAGCTGCTGGAAGGCCTCCAGTAATTTCATTATTCGAAACGGTTCTATCATTATTTGATACTACCGAGCGATTACTGGTGCTCATATCACCGATACCAATGGAAACGAGGACTGGCCTCCGGCGATGTACATCACGCAGTATATCAATTACATCTAATTGCTGAGATATATCCTACCGACCTTCATGAATCTATTGCGTAACATCGAAGAAAAGCTCGGTATTGGTTGTGCTTCAGATATCGACATGGAAAAGTCGCTGTGACTCTATCGTTCATACCACCCACCCAACACAGGAAGAACCAACTGTTCTGACAAAATAAGCCTACCAAGGCTGCATAGTTCGGATAAAACATCTTACGCAGACAGCCACGACTTTGCAATGCCCTTGAAGTCAAAGCAGAATTTGTTGTCGTGGTTGGTTGCCTCTGGTTGAGCACTACGCTATGCAGTCACCTCTAGATGCTCAAAGCATACACATGAGATAAATTTATATATTCCTACAAGACCCAACCACCAAGCATCATTGGCGGGCTGGTACGTAGCCGTGGTTTCGAAAACCCAGAGCTTAGAAAGTCAACATCATTCCTGACGCAGTGATGCTGGTGTTTCAGGATCTTTCAGACAGCCATTCTCGTTGGAATCTCCCGATAACATTTGTCGAAGATCTTGACACTTCACGAAAACTGGAGCTCATCTGTGCGCAAACTTCATTTTGCATGCAAACGATCACATGTTTCGAAGTTATATATACCTTATCCCAGGATGTTTGTGTTGCCCCAACCTCACAGTTGGGGCCGAGCCATCTTCGAGGTCCAGATTCTTCATGGGAATGGGCTTGCTTGAAGTCACAAACTATGGAGCCTGGATGGACCGGATTTTGAGAACTTATCTGCTATTCTGAAATGAATGGCCTTAGGGCTGAATTCAAATGATTTAATTCAGCTTGGATTAGTGGAAGGAGTTTGGAGTTAATCCGGCTACTATTTTCTATTGCGTAAAGCAGTGAAGAGACTTTAAAATATCCCACACAAGTGGACAGAGCCCGGCATCTGTCCACTTCTTGTGTATCTCTTTGGTGATTTAAACAGTTCCATTCTGTATTGTCCTCACTCGCACGCTCTCGGTGTTACAAAAAAACTAATTTGTTTTCGCAAGCACTGCCGGGAACCCTTGTGATGAATAAGATAGCACAGAAGCTGCGAGGTCTGAAGGAAGGGTTTCTTGATGACGAAAACTTTACCCGCGCTCGGCGTGGTGTTGTGCGCGGCGTAAAAGACTTTCCATCTGGGGTAGCCAATTACTCAATGCAGAAATTTCCCCTCATTCAATGGCTTCCGAAATACTCGCCGCGATGGTTAGTGGATGATATCATTGCCGGTATTACTGTCGCCTTGGTATTAGTTCCTCAAGCGCTAGGGACCGTGCACTCGCCGGAGTGCCTCTACAAGATGGTCTGCTTGCAAGCTAGCTTCCATCGGCAATTTATTTCTTCATGGGCACTTCCATAGACGTGGTAGGTCCCGTAGCAAGATCTACATTCATCAGCATGATATCACACAACACGCATCCCGACGATGGACATTACCTTTCGGACTCCTAACGGGCGTCGCCATTTTGTCACAACAAAATAAGGTCTTCCAATCCCTCCAGCACTGGTTGCGGCTGCCCTTTCATTTTCAGTGAGTGCCATGTCTCTCGTTATGGGCCTTCTCAGGCTTGGTTGGATCATCAATTTTGTTACTGTGCCCATGCTTGTTGGACTCCAGATGACCTCTGCGTTGATTGTAGTTCAAGATCAAGTTCCTGTCATACTTGGGGGGAGTGATGTGAGTACTTCATTCACCCAACAGGGCAAGGATATTCTGCTACTGCCCTTATCGTTGGCGATTGGTGTGGCTTCGATTGTATTAATTATCGCGTTAAAACTTATGGGGAAATACTGGGCACGAAAGAGCAGGATACTTGGAGTGTTATCAAATACTCGGAATGATTATCATGTTTACCAGCGTTTCCTTCTTCTTCAACAAAGATCTGAGAATTCCGAAATTTCCTATTTCTGCGCCAGTTCCTCAAGGAATCCGGTACCCACAGCCCCCAAGTCAAGTTGTCCTGCTTATTCTTACACGGGCAGCGCTTCCTGTATTCATTGCCGCCGCCTCAGAACACCTCATCTTCGCAAAAACATTTTCTCGTCGTAATTATTACGAAATCGATCCATCTCAAGAGCCTGTTTCTCTCGGAACAATGAATATCGCAAACGGCGCTTTCGGCGGTATGCCTGTAGCGGGGTCGCTTTCCCTTTAAGCGGTGAACTCCACGACAGGAGTCAGATCTCCTCTTGGTGGGTTATTCACGTCGGCGATAGTGTTACTAGCTATTCATAAAATGCCAGAGGTCTTTCGATGGATTCCTAATGCTGCTGTCGGAGCTGTCATCTTAATATCTGTCGCAGAAACCCTGCCACCAAATAGCATCCCTATAACTTATTGGAAAGGATCTTTCGCCGATTTTGTTGGGTTTTTCATAGTAATGAACATCGGGATGGTCACGAGCCCCGAGATGGGACTTGGAATTGGGGTCGTGTATATGATATTGTACACTCTGATTCGCACATTGTTTATTTCTATTGTCCCGATTGACTATTTCGATGTACGAATCCCATTACCAATAGGAGGAGTTCCCCGAGAAATACAGATTGTTTCATTAGAAACTTCAATCATCTTTCTCAACGCAGAAAGAATCAAGAAGGATATAATCGAGGCCGTGTGGACAAATCACGAACCTACACCTTTAGGACCCACATCCAAATCCACAAAAGTGTGGAGTGAAAATCGCAACAAGCGAACAGCATTTTTGCGCCGGAAAAACAATGTCAATACACCAATCCGATACCTTCCAGGCTTGAAGTGCTGATCATTGATCTTAATCGGGTTGCATTCATCGACACAAGCGGTCTCATCCATCTGCAAGATATGAAAGACGAACCGATGATATACACCGGAGACGCTATAGTGATCCGATTTGGCCGCTTCGGTAAGGAAGAAGTTCGACAGAATCAGGTGGCCCCTAGGCACATGGCAAGAATCGCAGATTAGACTAGTGGCTAGTATCGATATCACTTTTGAGGATATCAGAGATGCAGCTGCAACGCCGATAAACGTCAGGGCTTCCACAAATGGGTTGGATTTTGGATTTAGTCGAAATGATATGCAACAGGATTCAGACGATGAGGTTTTTCAGAAGGGCATGATGAGTATTATAGTTACGAATATTATGACGAAGAATGGGAGGGCTTATAAGGAGGAGCTTTGAGGAAGTACTGGAATGGATTGAATGATTGACTTGAATTATTGATTATATCCTTTTATCTCATTAGGCACTAGATTTCATGAATCAGATCGTATGGGTCGTAGTTGAACACCCAAATTGCCCTTTGTAGATTTTCATATCAGTGATATCCTACGAGTGCAGAGGAAGTATTGATGTATGTATATTGGATGAGTTCTCCCTACGTAATTCGAATATTTGTGTCTTTCCAATAAATGAGGGAGGTTTCGTAGGGGGAACGGGGGGGCGCCTCCGCGGCCAGAAGAGACACATTTTTCAAGTGACCGTGTAGCTAAAGGAAGTGGATTCAAGTATACCCCAGGATATAGAAGACTAAATTCATAGCTTAGATTATACTTACACCCACTAACAGTGATAGGTACGGCCTGCCTTTCGCTGCTATTAAGATTACTCCATACTTCGAAAATTACCGAAGACTCACTCAGCTATACCGTCGGAATTACTAACACGGCATCTAAGTAACCCAATATAGGTAGCAGTGATTGATACGTGCCATTCTTGATCGTGATGGCCCCAGATTGCCGCTCCCAATGCTATCAAAGACTCCCTTCCCCCTCTTCGGCTAGCTCACGTGTTTGGGACTCTCATGGACTGCAAAAGGTCGACGTTATCTCCACAACTGAAGGCATATGGTGCAATTTGAAGCAGAAAATGTTGCGACATCTATACTTTAATACGATAACAGGTGCCTTTCGGAAATAATTAATGGCATGCCAACCTGGAGTCAGGCTCTGAACTGCAACGCTCTGATCTCAGGAACCATACAACATGTCGGGACCTTGCGGCGCAGTCAGGTCTCTTCTGGGGAATCCCATCTCATATCGACGAGTGGGGAGAATCGAAGACCTCTACCCTTTCTACGCTTGCCACTTTAGTTTCATCTTCGAGTGTTTGAATCTTCATCAGGTTATGTCATTTTGGCTTAGTTGTCTCTTCCTTCCCGTGGTCTTTGCGCTTGTCTTGGCTTCGTCGTTGCTCCTCGATCTCATCTTTTGCATGGAATAGCCGGCGGGAGCTTCTCCTGTATAGCTTCCACTCAGCTACTAAAACTGTCGCATCACCACTAACATCCTGATCGCGCCCATTAACTGTGCGTACGGAATTACTGAAGTGGCAATGCCTGATTTTCTCATTATGGTCCTTCTTATGCATTCCCACCTCATTATCACCCTACATTATCCAAATTACATATGGCATCATTCGGTGCGAATGTCGGCCATTTAGGTATTCACTATTTGGACGAATACCTAGTAACAATCTACACTGCCAGTGCCTGGGTACCCTTTAATTTATAATGCCGGCCTGGCATGCCTTCAATTGACAGGGCGAGTGCCGTGCCAGGTACCTCCTAAGCAGGGGGGCCTAGTTCCCCTTCAAATTCTCCTTCCATTTCCCCTCAAGGTATTGACGTAAAACGGCCGAGTTCTAGTTGCTCGATGATTTTGCAAAGACTTGTTGTCTAAACCCTATATCAGAGCAAAAACGAAAAAGAGTTCCCTTTGTTTAAACATCTAACTTCACAGTTGAGAAGCAAAGGCGTGCAACTGCATTGTCGTATTGGTCAGTTATTGGCTATATGAGGTACTACATTGATACAGGTGACGTCGCGTCGCCCATTTCCAGTCGTTTGGCACTTGGCGCGTTTTTCGAGCCAGGCGCGTTATTCGAGCCAGCCGGACCCAGCAATCAAGGTTGCAGCATAAGTTTATGTTCCAAATTTTCGGGTCTCTCTGAGCTGGATCGTTACATCCACCTCCCCATGGCAAGAATATGGTTGACATGGTTGAATTGAGGCTGAATGCTCGGTGTTCCAGAACTGTCTAATTGGCCGCACATCGTCTAAAGATGCGGCCTTCAACTTCCATCGAGACACGAAATCGCCGTATCTCGTCGACGAGGATATCTCCCTAGTCATTCAATCATCGAAAAGGGGGAATCGGGTTTCGCTCTATCCGGGGTTCTAACAGATCTCCCCGTCGATACATCGCTCGAGCCCCTAAAACCTATGAGCCCATCATTGCTACCGGCACCAGCGTCATGCATTCAAAGTATACATCAGTGCTCTCTCAGATTTTGAAGTCGCTCTATAGGCAAAGATCAACACGAGTTGAAGTTGAAAACTGTCAGCTTCTTGTCCCGTCATGAATTGAGCCATCAAGGATGGAATATTGGCCGCAGAACCACCGATTGTTTCAGCGCAATTTTATCGGGAAGATTCTCACTCTATCTAATGACTTTTGATTTGTGTTCAAAGCGTCTTGCCAATGGATCTTCTCTTACCCTGCAATCAGTAGAACAACAAAGACGTCTACATATGTTGTTAACAAGTGCCACTCGGATGAAGACACCACAATAGCTAAGGTGCTGGCCAAGTGGCTTGCACGGAAACGAGTTGACCATGTCATTATATCCTGCTCGGTGTCAAATCCCAATCTGTCGTGGTTACTTAGGTAAAGTGATGCGGGATGCGGGTAGTCATTTTACTTACACATCTTTTACCCTCCTCCCGGTCTCCCTAACTTAATTCCTGGTGCACAGTAATTTTCCGCAGCTACAGGGTGCAAACTAGCCGGATGCTTTTACAAAATCTGGCCTCACCATTTCATTCTACTTCGTATGTTTAGTCCTCAGCAGGTCTAGATCTAATACCCACCGAGCCCCACATGATGGTTTGTGCTACTTACTGCATTGCCTCCGAATGTCTGTTATTGGTTCTGTGCCCGTCAACATTACTCGCATGAAAAAGTTTTTTTTTCTCGACACGCTAGCTTCACTATTAGTATCGTAATCTAGCAGGGTCCAAGGGCGGCGTGATCATGTACTTTTTGGCGCGCAAATGCATTTCTCAATTTGGCTCCCTTTACTGACATCGCTGACTGACTCGGAACAGGGAAATTTTCACCCAAGGGTCCATTCTACGTATCTCATTCGTGGTTGCCAAGAGACGCTGACTTGTTATGCTTATTTCCGTTCCGTGAGAGGAAAAGCGCCTCTGACTTTACTGTACTGGCTTTACTGATCACAGGGTCCTGTGAGGTGAGTTGGGACAATACCATCAGGACCACGGGTTCATTTAACGGAAACCGCGTTCACCGCCACAAATTCACCCAAAATCAAGTCATCAATAGAGACCGGTAGCACCGAAATAATCAAAGGTATGTGATGTATCGCGGGCTTTTTCGGTGCTATGTCAGACTTCATTCACAGTTGCCAGCCCGATTGTGAGATTCGCGACATGTCACGAATCTTGTCAAACCCTACCACGGTACCGATAATTAGTTACGCAGCGTGCAGTCCAATCACGGCATTCCAGTTTTCCTCTTCTGATCACAAGCTTCCCCACAATGAATTTTACCTCCAGGTTATTACCCCGCGATGCAGGTGTATATTGAGCTAGACTCCCCGGATTTCGTGCGACAAAAGGGTCGGACCGGAGAACGGCCGTTACCAAATCCAACTCCTGGCCCCACAAGATGTTTCTAAGATTCTCCTAAGAATTTTCTGGCATATGTTGCCGTGTAAAAAGGAAATGACGGCTTATTGTTGACGTGGGCATTTCGAATCTTTCGGATTCTATGGTGAGTTACGCCGTTTCAAAATATGCTGCTCCATCATACCTAACAATATCCCCTTGCCAGAACATGTTCACAAGGCCACTCTCGGCAAGAACTCGGAGTCATTTCTACGCATCCCAGTGGCTTCGCTTGTTCTGTGTTCCGGTCCCAAACTTTCGAGATCTACGTCAAGCACGAGGTGTTCTGAATTTGATCTGAAAGTGAGTGATCATGAGATTGACCACCCGGATGCTAATGGCGCGGACCCAAAAGAACATGGTGCCTGGTTGCACAGAAAGACTGTGAATGGAAGCTTGTGACGGCAGTTCTTCAGGAACCACCGCGCAAAGTATGGGGGCTTCTCATTCATCGCTGCTGTCAGAACTAATGCAATCAAGGACAGCGACCGGAGATGAATTACATATTCATGCCTACCGGATGCTCATACTCCTGTCGCCACGCTCCGCTTGGGTATTATAAATAGGAGGGTTATGTCCTCACTATCTCATAACAGCATCCTTCCTCTTCTACACGATTGTCCTTTCAAGTAACATCATCCACCATGGTTAAGTTACTATCAGGCATAGTCCTCCTGTCTCTTGTCCTTCAGTCATCATGTGCGCAGTTCAAGATACCCGAGGTCGAAAAGGTGGTTGGAAAAGTCCTCAATAAGTTTGGACCCTATGTTCATAACAAAGGGAACCATTCTGATGTGCCGGTCATCCCGCCGAAGTCTGACATGTCCTCAATCATCCCACGTCAAGGCAACACGTACTGGTACGAACAAATCCAACACCAGGGACGATCAGCGTTCGGTCCCGGTGGTTACGTCGTATATCGCAATGTCAAGGACTACGGAGCTAGAGGTGAGTTAGAGTTTATTAGATAGAACTAGAGCTGACTATGTCTAGGTGATGGTGTTACCGATGATACCGCAGCTATCAATGCTGCTATCAGTGCGGGAGGACGTTGTGGCCGAGGATGTGCTTCAACTACCACCACGCCCGCTGTAGTCTACTTTCCCGCTGGGACATACTTGATCTCCTCGTCGATCATAGACTTCTACTACACTCAACTCATCGGCAACCCAAACAGTGTCCCAGTTTTGAAAGCAACTCCTAACTTCTCTGGCTTTGGTTTGATCGACGGGGACCCATACTTCAGTGCTGACTTGAATTGGGGATCCACAAATGTGTTTAATCGACAAATCAGAAACTTCATATTCGATATGACTGCCATTCCAGCTGGAACTACAGCTACTGGTCTCCACTGGCCTACGTCTCAAGCAACCAGTCTGCAAAACTTGGTCTTCCAAATGAGTTCGGCACCAGGAACTCAGCATACTGGTCTGTTCTGCGAGAGCGGTAGGTACCTTCATTATCCAGTGAATCTTCAATTCTAATTTTATTTAGGCTCTGCTGGCTTAGTTTCTGACATCACATTCAATGGTGGCCTTATTGGCGCTGCAATTGGGAACCAACAATTCACCATGCGAAATCTAGTTTTCAACAACTGTGTCACTGCAATCAGCATGTTTTGGGATTGGGGATGGTTGTTCCAGGGCATTAGCATTAACAACTGCCAAAAAGGAATTGACATGTCAGCTGGCGGCTCTGGTGCGCAAACCGTTGGATCAGTCATATTGCTTGACAGCTCTATCACGAATACCCCAGTGGGAATCATAACTGCCTACACTTCTTCCTCCTCGCCACCGACCGCTGGCAGTCTTATCCTCGAAAATGTTGTACTCACTAACGTCCCAACTGCGGTCACTGTGAGTGGCGGCTCTACGATTCTACAGGGCACTGGTGGCAGCATGACGATCGCAGCATGGGGGCAAGGTCATGAATACATTCCCAATGGTCCCGTCAAATTCCAAGGATCCTTCACCCCGAACAATCGACCTGCGTCTTTACTTAGCGGCAACAAGTACTATGTACAGTCCAAACCTCAGTTTAACAATCTACCGGTTTCATCATTTCAAAGTGCCAGAAGCAGTGGTGCAACAGGAGATGGAAACACGGACGATACTACGGCTCTTCAAAACGGTATTAACTCCGCAACATCCGCTGGAAAGGTCTTCTTCATTGATTCAGGAACCTATCGTGTCACCCGGACAATTACCATCCCACCAGGTGCGAAGATAGTGGGCGAGGCTTATCCAAACATTATGTCAAGTGGGTCTTTCTTCAACAATGCCAATAGCCCGCAACCCGTCGTAAAAGTCGGTAATGCAGGTCAAACTGGACAGGTCCAATGGACAGACACTATCGTTTCGACTCAAGGTGCACAGGCTGGGGCTACTTTGATCGAGTGGAATTTAGCAACCTCAGGTACCCCATCTGGCATGTGGGATGTGCATACACGTGTTGGTGGATTTGCAGGATCCAATCTTCAAATTGCTCAATGCCCGACGAGCCCAGGAAGTTCAACAACCCCCAACCCAAATTGTGTCGGTGCCTATATGGCTATGCACATCACCCCACAAGCCAGCGGCTTGTACATGGAGAATGTGTGGCTTTGGACCGCGGATCATGATATTGATGATGGAGCATTGCGACAACTTAACATCTACACAGGTAGAGGCTTGTATATTGAGAGTACCGCTGGAACATTCTGGCTGTAAGTCAACACTAAACTCTGTCTATTCTATCAAACTAACCAATGACAGGGTCGGTACATCAGTTGAGCATTCAAGTATGTACCAGTATCAGCTCGCCAACACACACAATATTTTCTTGGGATTCCTCCAAACCGAGACTCCGTAAGCTTTCCCAGAACTAGTCTACAAAGTCAGGAACTTACCAACATTTAGATACTATCAACCCAACCCCAAGGCTCCTGCTTCTTTGACTGTGAATAGTGCCCTCAATGACCCAGATTTTGCAAGTTCATGTGCTGGTCAGAGCGGCAATTGTGCCAGTGCGTGGGGTCTTCGCATCATTAACTCGCACGACATTGTCAGTTATGGTGTTGGCCTCTACTCTTTCTTTAACAACTATTCTACCAGTAAGTTACTCATCTCTCCGTGTTCTTGATTCCTGCACTTTCGTAATAGAACCCATTCACTGACAGATTACAGCATGCTCCAACGCTGGCGGTCCTGAGAACTGCCAGAACAATATCTTGAGTATTGAGGGATCGGTTTCTAACGTGAACATCTATTGCCTTTTAACCGTTGGTACAACCAATATGATCACGAGAAATGGACAGACGGTCGCGGCTTACAGCGGAAATGTCAATGTGTACCCAACTTTGGTTACACTGTACAGGCCCTAGTGCCTCGAATGGATTGGTTTGGTGGGAGCAGAGGAGCATCAGAGAAGAAGATATTTAAGCTTCCTGCAACATAGCATCTTCACCTCGCTTTGGGTTCCATTGAGAAGACTTGCATTATATATCAACATTAGCCTTTTTGTATATATCATACTACAATTTCCTTGCAACTTTAAGAATTCATTCTACCTGAATATATGCAAGGTGCTTTTTCGGAAAATGCAAGTCGAAATTTACTCACCAAAAGGTGATGCACGAGTTATGCTCAAAGCAAGCCTCTGCATATCAATTCAATATGAGTGTTGGCATATGTACGAGTCATGCTCAAAGTAACCCTCAAGTATTGCGGCCCGATACAAGTTGCGCTGGAGCTTGGAATGTTGAGAATCGAACTCGAACTCCATTTTTATTATCTGTACCTAAACTAATGGATTATCCCATTTGGATTTGAAGCACAAAGTCCACTCAATCTATCTTTATATACTACTTTACAACTCCCCAGCCCTGTTCTCAAGTATACCATGCCTTTCCCAACCCAAGCCGAAAAGCTCTCCCGGATCCATTCCACCTTCAAGAGCAAGCTCACAAGCAAAGGAGGCCGCAGTGTCAGCTCCACCGAATGACCCTTTCTTTATGGCATGGCAATCCGCGCGATCCAGCGCAAATCACGAGGATTTGAGCTATCGAAGCTTGAGAAAAACGTAGCTGGCCTCTGGGCAGCTTTTGTCCATGACGAGAACGAAATGGTGGAATATAGCAAGCTCTTCACCCAGGAAGATACCGCTTAGCATCTCCCAAGCGCTATTACCCAGCTACCAATCGACAAGCAATACACCTGGGAGGATCTCCAACGCGACATGAACGAGACCCCGGACCTACCCACTGCTCAATCTCCTAGCTTGAAAATCGTCGACCTAGCCACTGCCAGCTCCGATGACGAGAGCATATCCTCAGACACCTGTAGAGGTGTCACCTTTTATACCTCATCTGCTCCCCCGATAACTACCACCGGTCTCAACGGGCCCCAAACAATCTACCTCGAGAAGTTCGAGTGCGTCCGCAAGCAAGACGACGGCATATTCGGCCCCAGAAATGAAGTGTATTGGGCCTACTCGGCAGCAAATGACGTTACGGCCTCCGAACATAACGTGACGCGAGAATACGGATATATCAATTCTGGAGATATGACTCGGTTCTCCACTTGACTGAACCTCTACCGGCACTATTGGGCCAAAAGCATGATCGCTGTGCATATCGAGTGTTGGGAGGCGGACGACAGTAGCAGTCAATGGGTGGATGATCTGAAGAATGCGATGTGGCAGATTAGTAATATACGCTGGATGCGGCGGCTACTGGTGCAACATCCCCTGAAGGGAAGAAATCTGCGGCGGTGATGGCAATTTCAGCGGGAATCTCGGGATTGATTGCGGGGATCATTGAGTGGTTTCGAAATGATGATAACTTGGTTAAGGAGCGCTCTATAATGTTGGATTATGCAGCTTTGCAGAGTCTATGGAACAAGCCTTATAAGGCTGATTCGTGGAATTTTGATGGTGGAAAGCAGGGATATCACAAACCGTTCCTCAGATATGCACACTAATATTATTACCTATATAGAATATATAACTATAGGGACCTTAGACTCAGATATTGGAAGGCCACTTATAGTATAACCCTAATAGTAATTATATGATCTGGCTCGCTCGCTCGATAGTATATTGTCTGGGAGGTGGGCGTTGGGTTCGCGGTTCTGGGCTTTTTTGTTTCTTTCCTGGTACAAGATATAAAGTTGAGAAACGATCTGGAAGCAGAACTCGGATACAGGGAGGATAAGGGGAGTGACTGAAATAATCTACCATCATAGTCAATAGTGGGAGATTCGTCCGTCATCGTGCTCGGACTTCCTGAATTATTGTAATCAACTCTCCGTCGAAGTTGGATATCTTCCCCATACTTGTTCATCGGACCTTTTACTGCAATACCGGCATATATAAAGCAGCCATTCACAGCAGCCTTGGCCAGAGATTCGTGTATGCCACAGAGTTTTGTGGCGATTCTGGTCATATATTTCTTCATCAGTCAATTGGTAGTCGCTGTGCACAAATTGCAATCGCGAGAAGTATTCGCAAGCTCTTGTATCAGAGAATCAATCAAATCAAGATTTTCGCGATGAAGATCCTAAAGGTTTTGTCTTCCACGATTCTATTCTCGCCTTAATAGGGGGAAATGAGGGTGCCTAAACCTATTCTCCAATCAGCTTAACTTCTTTCCACGAAAGCTTTTTTCTCTCAAGCCACCTGCAATATTCCCAAAAATCTGATATCCAACATTTGGATACTGCGAGATTTGACGTTGGGCTACTCGGTCTGCTGGGTCTCAGGACAAAGTCGTGGTAGAAGCTTCTTAAACTGTTTCACAGGGAAAACAGATTGTCGAATCAGACCCGTGATAACATTTAAATGAGGGGTTTCAATGTAAATTCAGTTGATGGAACATCTAAGGTTACAGCAATTCTCGGATATTTTTTTCTCCGTTTATAGGCGTTCGTATCCAAGCCCTAAATTTGCTCAGCTGAAAATATCTTTTCAGCCCAAGTTCAGCTGGATAAACTCTTCTTTTAGATACGCCTATATAGAAATAAGTCAATGCACTCACTTCATTCGAAAGATTATTCGTTTAAAGTATTTCTTGACAGTTTTGCATCATGAGTGCTACGAACCAATTCGAAATTTTTGACCCAGCTCTAATCGCCGCTTTACGTATCGCCGCAGGACGAGAACCCATCACTCTCGCCCCAACATGTGACCACGCCCCTGTAACATGCGTCTGGAAATCTCAGCAAGATCATAGCTGTATGATCCAGCCATTGAGAGATGCATGGGGAAAGGCGGATCACATCTGGCCATTTCGTGATAATCCTTTGGTACTAGCTCTTGGCAATGCTGGCTGTGATCCTTATCGCGCCCGTATGGTTATTGACCAGGAAGGGTTTGGAATGACTCCTGCGTCGTCGATCTCTCTTATTCGCGCTTACAGAAGATCAGGTTACAGCATTCGGCATCCATTCCCGGTGGGAGCGCGGGTCTGTGATCAATGTCGTCCTGGGACAAATACCTTTGCTTTACAGGGTTCATCGTATGAAGGAAGCTGCTACTTTGTTCCAGTTGGCATCGCAAGCAATATAGACGTTATGGAGGAGGGAAAATTGCTTTGCATCGGCGCTGGAGGTGAGCTGCGCTGGTGCGGAAAGGACGAGTTCATGGCTGTAAGCCATGTTTGGGAGCATGGATGGCAAGGGGATAGTGAGAAAGGTCTGTGTGCTCGAACTTTGGATATGCTTTTGATGGTGGCAAGCCTCTTCGGATTAGAATGGGTTTGGATCGATATCGCTATGATTAGCAGCGAGCCCATATCGAGGAGCTTGGCAATTAATTCCATGAACTTCGTATATACTTCATCCAAAGTCACAGTTGTCTTTGATAGACTTCTTCTATCTATGGATGAAGGCTCGGATCGAGAAAGGGTTATGGCAATATTCCTCATGGAATGGATGACTAGAGTGTGGACCATGCAGGAAGCACTTCTCTCCAAAGACTTGGTTTTTCTTTTCGGAGATGGTCACTTACATGGCCACGAGCTCAAATGGTCAATGATTCACACTGCGCCTACATCAGATCTGCACTGGCAACAATGGATCGCGATTGTTTCCTTATCCACAATACTCGAGGGACACCTCACCCCCATGCTGGACCGTATTCTTACTCTTTCAAAGGAACGACTAACGACGAAGAAAGAGGATATGTCTAGGGCAGTCTTCCCATTGTTTGACCTGAAATGGCCGGGCCAAGCGACGACTTTGGAGGAAGGGCAAGCAAAGATAATTCAACACCTTGACAAGAGGGCTGCTCGCCTGGCTCCTCTCCATGGACCGATCATGCCACAACCATGGTCATGGGCACCCCTTGTACTTGCGGGTACTAGCGGATTTTTTCCGCCCCAGGGTGAGGAGAGGCCGCTTTATACTGATGGGCTTCGAGGGCGATGGGCTGCGTGGCGAATTCTCAAAGTTCTTGAAAAGATAGATCTAGGAAGAGTTGGTTATGGTACACAGCTTGCTCGGTTGACAGGAGCATGTTATGATAGTATTGCATTCCAGGTGGAGGGCGCAAGTCTAGAATTCAGTGGGGGAGTCTTCTCCAGACCGGAAAATACTTACCCCTGGACAGGACAAGAGCTGTTCCTTCTAAGGGCGCATAACACAGGTACCTCAAGAACGAAAGAACTAGATTACTACGAGTTGGTAGTGAAAGACTTTCGCCCTCATTCCTCTGGTATGATGCTATGCCATCGGGTGGGGTCTGTTATGGGAGCCTTAAATGATGGTATTATAGGGCAGGGTCTCGATGTTGGAGATTTGTATTTAGATGGATATATGACTTGAGCTGATCTAAGTTTTTATATTATAACAAGGGATTATTTAGTATCAGGGGATTGAGAGAGGCTTATATAAACATGATGAGATAACGTGGTCTTTAATTAGGGCTTGTTTACATCGGTGCGGGGGTTTGTTTATATCGATATCGACGCTCTTGGAGCTAGAAGCTAGGAGCTGGGAGTACTGGGAGCTGGAAACTGGGAGTGGGGAGCTGGGAGCGGGGAGTAGGGAGTGAAGTATAATACACGAGTAATTTGCGAAACGAAGAGCTTTACTCCTAGCCAAGCTGCTGGAAAGAATGCTGTAGAGTGTTAGTATTTTCAAAAACTTTGAGGATTTTGTTAGTGAATGGATATATCTTACGTAGCTTTCCTCCATCTCAAATCTTTTCCTATCACGGCATTTGACCAGAAATTTGCTGACACCACTAGCAGCGGCACAGCCATCTTCCAAATACCTTGATTGGTCAGCTAAGCCAGCCGATTTTACACAGCATATTAGAGCCGGTGATGCGCATAAGTCGCTCCTCGTTGGTGCAGTTAGCGGTGGACAAGAGGAGCTCTGATTCTAGAACCAAGATAGCACGCGCTTCGCTGTAAACTCGGCGTATATAGCGAATAGCTTGCTGTCTCGCTGTGTCTGGTTGTAATAGTATGTAGAGCGTATCCATCTAGAAGGAAACTGTATTGTCTTTCCTACCTGGTATTAGGGGTAGGGGTAATACTACTAAGAGGTAGTAAAGCCAGAGTAATTGATATTACGGCAATATGTTGGTCCCTGGGTTACCCAGGCTATCTGACTATATATACGACAAGGTAATGTAGTAATCGCCTTCGCCGAATAGGATCGCCTTCATCTTGATGGTGATTATCTGGTTGCTATCGGAATTGCTGGACATCTGATGGTAATCTACCCTGAGCTCAATATAAGAAATATCTCTACTGCTCAAGATTGTGGTAACCTAGGCTATATCTAGGCCAAGATACTCGTACTGATAGTTATCGGACCGGTGCTTGGTAATATACTGGTCTTCTATAATTTGATCTGCTTTGTACTTCTCGTTGGAGCATCTGCTATGATTCTTGGGATTCTCCGGCGGGCCCAGTATTCCAATACAGTACATGAAATGCCATTGAGGAATAGCACTTGATATACAATAAGGAATGATATTAGGGATGAGAATGCGCCCTGGAATGTGCACGTAATCCTGAACGGAAAGATCTTCTTTTAACGAAGAGTACCAAGTTCGTGGTATAGCGTAAGGCTCATGCAATGCTGGATCGTATATATTTCTCTGGCCCGCCGACGCAGAAATGATGCTCCTTCCACGTCGAAGCCCATTGAAGCGCCTCATTGCTGAGCAGAAAGTACGAGCGTACGTGATACTGATCCTTGGCGTGCTCTGTCACAACCATGACCGCAAGTGCGTCAAATAAGTGGTACCCGGCCTCATCCATTGAGCCCTTGAGGAGCGGGAATAGTCCGACGTCATTCGGATAGATGGCTTCTGCAAGCTTTACAAGCTGTCGACCACCGCTGGGAGGGTCATACATAGCCTGGCCAGCAACGGACGTCTGCGGAAATACTGGAAAGGTCGAGAGATATGGGCATGGTGGTAGGTTCACTGATACACCGAGCCAACTGGCGCTGCGACCTTGGCGAAGAATTTCCCGGGCGAGCGCAATCATGGCGCCCAGTCGGTCATCTACCGCAAAGTCTGATGGGTCCAGTATCACTCCCAGTATACCCATGATGCTGAAGGCCATATCGACTGGGCGCGAAGATGTGCGCACAAGCGCACACTGCCAGATGCAGAAATCGCGCATCTCGTCTGTGTCCAAATTTCTCGCCGTTGCAAAGCCGAGCGCTGCCACGTTTGGCAGGATGATGTCGTCAGCCAGTAATGCTCCACGGAGCATGTCGGTTGATGGCTTCCCGAACAGTGTAGTTTCGATTAGTAGAGGCGATGCTGCTTTATCCGCTCCATCAGCAGTGAATTCGAAGTGTCCAGCACTACACATCGCAAGAACATATGCTAACCCCATCATGGCCGACCTTCTAGGAATGACCTCCTCAATTCTGCCCTGCATCGTTTCACCTTGAATCCTCATATGCGCCTCGCCAGCACCATGTGTCCAAGCGAAGAGGACTGCAACCGACGGAGGGGCCACGACCTCTTGAAGCGTCTAGGCTCGGTGGATCCACTGTGTCTCTTCGCTGAAAGATACGAGAAAGCGCAGCCCGCCGGGCACGACGACACATACAGTGGCGAAGGTATACACTCGGTACATCTCGCGAACCTGCCATCGCCTATCTTCTTTACTCGTCTGCATGATACATAACCGGTCCAGCCACAGATACGAAGCGCCACAAGCTAGTGATGCTGCGCACGCATCAAAGAGAACATCCACCCGAATGGGATCTGCATCTTCCGCGCCTAAGACAGAGAGCTCCTGTATGCTCAGCCTGCAGTCATTGATCGGGCAATTTCCTCGCCACACGTAGGAGAGCGCTGCATACTTAACGCATGGAAAATTAGTGAACTCTAGTATTCGCAACATTCGGTTAGAGACTGCTCTTGCGCAATCTAGGAGGCGGTATCGTTCAGGCGTTGCGCATGACATGATATTCAGAGACTTGTCGCGCTGTGAGAGTTCGTTGAAGGAGACATTGAAAATCTCTTTGAGCACTGGATCCTAAGTCACATTGACTCATTAGCCCCTTCATTGTGAATCTTATGTTACTGTACGACGTACTGGTGTGCTCGTGCGATCATTAACCGCCATTTCAGCCGACAGTAAACTATGTATGGCCTTCGTCTGGCCGGATATCTCTCTCGGATAGCCAGGAAGGTACGCTGGTAAGCGTAAAATCGCTTGCCGTCGAGCTTGTGGATCCGGTGAATATGCCATCTGGGTTATTGGGTGGACTTCGTGATTGACACAGACGCGGATGC
Source organism: Clarireedia sp. CPB17 (assembly GCA_002242865.1). Taxonomy (NCBI): domain Eukaryota; kingdom Fungi; phylum Ascomycota; class Leotiomycetes; order Helotiales; family Rutstroemiaceae; genus Clarireedia; species Clarireedia sp. CPB17. The sequence continues at coordinate 61,809 of LLKJ01000226.1, forward strand.
GTCGGGGCAAGTGAGTGAGTAGATTTTGTACGGTTTCACACCCGGCAATCATAAGGATTTCTGAGATCTGAGGCTGCAACGGCCGTTACGGCCGTGTTGCCCCTGACGGCCCGTAATGCACCCATAAGGGCACTAGGTTTACACGTGCCTACTTCCTATATTTAAGCCCTTAAGGCCTCTTACTTCTCTTCTCTCTTTAGTTCGATATTCTGGATTTATCTGTAGTCTTATTCTCACGTAGTGTTACATCTTTATTTATTCTTATTCTTGCAAGATAGCGATTATAGTATTGTTTACTATATATTTCGACGGTATATCTATCCTTCTTTACAATACATTCACTCTATGGAATCTACAATCAAAAATCTCATTTGTAATAACTGTTGGCACAACTTTTTCTCCGCTGAGTTTTTCAAGGCCGCCGGGATGCTGACCCCGGCTTCATATATACTACCCCACCTTGGGCGGAGATGAAGAATGCTATCAAATTTATGTGTGAATGGTGCGATCTTATTCTACTACCGACATGCAATAAAAACCAAGGCAGAGCCGCCGCCAGATGCTACTTTCGGCGTGATGGTGCAATTCGTGAGTCGCACGACCACTTCACCTCTACAACTAAGGCTTTGCATCGAGAATAGCTGGAGTTGTTTATTTATGGTCTTTACCTCATCGAAAGACATTGCGGCGCGTTACATCACCGAGCGCGGTGTGCTGAACGACCCTGAAAATTATTCTGCGACGCTTCAATGCGTCCGCGATTGTGAAAAAAATCATACGCGCTGCCCGCCGCCTGCACCTACGACTCTACCGACTCGGGTTATTGACTGCGAAGATGTTACCTATCCCCGGCTCTTCCAACGCAATGAACAAACACTACCTGCTCGGTATGTAGCGTTGAGCTATGTCTGGGGAGAAGCCCAGCCACATTGCACCACGACTGCCAGACTATCCTCTTACCTTGAACAAATCGATATCAAGTGTATCCCTAAAACAATCCAAAACGCCATCAAGGTCACCCGTGCCCTCGGCCTACGATACCTCTGGGTCGACTCTTTTTGTATAGTTCAAGATTCTGAAGAGGATAAGGCTAGCTGCGTCGCCCAGATAAGGACTATCTTCCGACACAGCTACATCACTATCGTCGCTGCCAATGCGAGGAAAGCCAGCGATGGGTTTCTTGATCGGAGGTTCCTTTACAACACCGCCAGTACAGTCCCGTTCCGTTGCCCTGACGATGGCGGTGCCGTCGGGACCATGTGTCTGCAGCAAAACAATTCTGCGCCGCGTGAACCTGTCAACACACGCGCGTGGTGTTTTGAAGAACGCGTCTTATCTACGCGAGCGCTCTGGTACTGCAGCCACGCTGTCCAGTATGAGTGTCAGAGCGGGTACAGGAACGTCGTCGGGGGGAAGAATATGGCCGATCCACTAGACGGCGTCCCGAGGCTTCCCGACCACTTATTTGTACCTGAGCGCTCTCTTAACGCTGCGCCCGCGCACAAACTCGCCTTTGACATGGATGCTGAGGACAGGGCGGAGAAGGAAGAGAAGGAAGCGCGCGACACATGGAAGAACATTCTCGAGCTGTACACGCAGCGGTTGCTGACCAAGCCCAGGGACCGGCTGGTCGCTCTCTCGGGTATTGTCGACTATTTCGCCGAGTTCTGGCGCGGAAGAAGTAGGTATATTGCAGGGCTGTGGGAGCACGAACTTCCCTTTTCTTTGCTTTGGTATAACACGAATGGTTCCACTGGTGCGGGTGACAATCTCGCCACGCGGCCTGCGGTTTATAGAGCGCCGTCGTGGTCCTGGGCTGCCGTTGATGGGGAGATATCGTATAATGCCGTCCCGTCGAGAGGTGCAATATGCACTGTTTAGCAGTGCTATGCGGTTCCGAAGCGTGATAGCAATCCTTACGGCGAGGTCATTGTAGGTGTTCTAGTTCTTCAAGTGGCCTTGAGGCGCACTATTTGGGATCCAATTAAGGCATTGCTGTTCGAGGCCGCCGACAGTTTCCCGGTGAGTGTTTCAGATTTATCCTCGGAACAGGGCGAAGTCGGCTATATCTCAGTTGATGCGGCGGAAGAGCTTTCGAGGTCGATGGGTGAGGTCTATGCTGCCATCCTAGCACAGACACCTAGTGCCTTGCTTGGAATCATAGTTGTTCCAGTCGCTACTTCTGAATTGGAGAAGTTTAGAAACATAACATTTATCACAGGTAGTATATACCGTCGCATAGGATGGTTCACTGCTCCGTTCTGTGATAGAGATGACTGGTTACGCACACCGCATCAACTTATAACCGTTTTATAAATAATTATAATAGTATGCTTATAAGTTATATTCTGAATTTATCAGCAAATAAAGAATAAATATAACTTCTACAATATAACTAGTAAGTACAATAATGAATTGAAAATTTAGTTACAGTATTGAGAATACTAAGTAACTAGCTCTGCGATAGAATAGTATCCCAAACAATCTTATTCGGAATTATAATCCGCCCTCTAACCGACATCCTACTATCAACCCGTAGACCAATATAGAATCCCTGTAGATCCTATTTTGAGCTATATACAAGCATTTGCTAATCTCGTTCGGCTGTTAACCTTATTGCCCTATGGACTATGCCCAATAGAGCCCTATAGAGTATCAATATATATATAATATCCGCTACCTTCAGTACTATATCTACAGTAGGTAATAATATATTATATATTAGGTAGATAAGGAAGTACTTTAGCTTATATATAAAAACTTCTTCAGAGGTATCTATTTTCCTATCGAAGAGAGGAATACCCTTGGTTTGAAACTCTAGTATATATATACTTTCTCAGAGCAGATATTATAATATAGCGATATATATGAATTCTTATACAAAGTATTATTATAGAAGGCTAGTAGTATTACTAATATCTTATTATATTGTCCTAGTATAGGGACCGGAAGGGGATATAAGTATTATATATCGTTCAATATTTATAGTATATTTCTAATTATCTTTGAATATATCCAACCCGGATATAGTAGTATCAATATCTTCCAGTTCGATATTACTAAGAACGATCTAGTTTCAGATCTCTGCCTCTAAGCTTATAATATTCGCAGTGAATAAGTTGTATACCTTGCTAATATTGAAGAGCTTATTAATAAGTTATAACAAGATGCTTTCCCGGAGGGATCCTTTAATCTTTATTGGATCTTAGATATAACTTGGAAGTTTGTATAGATTATAGGCTGGCGGATAGTATTAAGTAAAAGTTCAGAGAAGCTTATATTATATACTCTAGCTGGAACCTTATATCTATTTATATCTGGAAAGATAGCAAAAATATAGTTATATAATCTAGTTATATATTATTAGCTTCTCTATATCTCTATAATAAGATTGTACTTCGGATCAGATCCTGGCTTGCAATCATAAGCCAGTATAATATTAATATGATATCTATAGATAATATCGAAATAGATAGAGAATAGAGATTCTATAGCTATTAGGAACTATAAGCTATAGTAAATAAATTTATTAAAGAGAAAGATTTCCGCTCTGAAATAGTATACTAGGAGAGTTCTATATATTATCTAGGTGCTTGTAGGATCTTGACTATAGCGCTTATATAAGACCAATTTAAGGATAATTAAATCCAATATATATATATATAGGCCTTCCTATTGTATCCAGAGCCTTTCGAACCACAGATCTGCAAAGAGGAGATATAAGTATAATCTTCTATAAGCTAATTCTTCTTTTTCGAAACTCTCTTTATTAATAGGTTCTTATTCAAAGGATCGAATAGCAGTTTCCTGCTATTATTTGTATATAGGGCTTCCTAATAAAACCTTAATATATCGGCTGGACTTATAGATAGAGGGTATAGCCAGAAGATAAATATTCGTAATATTTAGATATAACCGGCTACTACGATGGCCTAACTATCTCCCACCGCGAAGTGGCCCCGCACTAGCTGAATAATCAATCAATTGATCTATCAAGCCCTCTCTATTCTATTATTATAAAATAAATTCTTCTTGGTTATATAGTTAGTATCTCTATCCTTGCCACCAAATGAAGGTTACAAGCATCGAGGGCGCCGTAGTCTTCGCGGGATTCTTCGTTTTCTAGATCCTCCTACTATACTTGTTCACAATTTTTATTGATTTCTCCCTTTGGCTCCAAGACGAACTCTACTCTCTTGCCGGAGGTGTAATCAACCGCGTCAACCTCCATGTATATACAGACTTGGACCTTGCTCCTTCATCGACCCAAATACGACTTGTGCATATCCTACCTAGCAGCTTCAAAGATGAGATCAAGTGCAGACTGGTTCCAGGCGATTGGAAAACCTCGTCATATGAAGCTCTCTCATATGCATGGGGAAATACCATTCTAGTCCGACCAATCGAGCTTAATAAAAGGCTGTTTCTGATACCCGGAAATCTTTCTTCGGCGCTCCAAAGCTTGTGCCTGGAAAGTGAAGAACGAGTCGTGTGGATTGATGCTCTGTCAATTAATCAGAAAAATAACAAGGAACGGGATCACCAAGTGCAGCAAATGCGAGAGATCTACGGGAACGCATCTCGCGTTTTGGTAGCACTGGGTGAGGAAATGAGTTATACTGCCATTGCATTTGAGTATATCGAACATGGTCATATGGATAGTGGGCCCGAGGATTTTATTCCTGTGGGTCGATTGTCGCCAAAGGAGGCCGCCACGATCGCAGTGCGAGAACTCCTTGGCCGCCTTTGGTGGAAGCGAATCTGGGTCATTCAAGAGGTCGCTGTTGCGAAGCACATTAAGATATATTGTGGTTCACAATCCTTCTCATGGGATTTATTCTGTGACTATGTCACTCAGAAATATCATCCACCAGAATATAACGATATCATCGGGCTTGCCCTTCGTAAGTTCCTTTCGAGAAGCTTGCCAAAGTTTCAACTCCGTCCTTACCTCAGATATGGCCTTCTAGATCTAGTACACGAATTCCGCAGCCGCGATGCGACCAACCCAAGGGATAAGGTTTACGCTTGGCTTGGCTTGATATCCAATGCAGAAGATCGAGGCATCATTCCAGATTACGCCAAACCGATTCGTAAGGTCTATATGGAGTTCGCCAGGTTATATATTAGTCAGTACCAGAGCCTCGTTATTCTTGGCTTTGCTGAGTACCAAGGCGGGCAAAATCTTAATCTGCCGACATAGTATCCCAATTGGATGGTGCAAGTACTAAACCCTACCCCTTTTTGGAAGGCAACAAATGATTTTGGCATGTGGTTTTACGAATCTCAGGACTATTATCACGCGGCTGGAAGCTCTCAATCTTGCATTGTGCCCCATCCCGATTCTAATGTTTTGGGTGTTCGAGGATTTGTCTTCGACAAGATATTAGAAATAGCCGACGTGGCTACCGAACCTTACAGAACCCAGTGAGAAGTCAGAAGTGAGAGGAGTAGAAAAAAGCGGTCAGCCCAATGGGCATGGCAGAACTTGGCATTAGGTCTATGGTCTGATCGTATCACTCAATTTTCTCCCTATGCCCGAGAAGCGGATCGAAAACTTGCCTTTTATCATACTCTGACTGCCAACTTTATAGGGGATAGCGAACTTGACTGGAGTTTCTTCGACAAGGAAATCATCGATAAGGGAAGCGCCTATAATATCAACAACGCCAGCGATAGCGATGATGAGGAGGACAATCAACTTTTAGCCAATACAGATGACGCCAGTCCCCAATGGATGAAGCAGCTTTGTCAAGTCATCAATCTTGCCTGTATGAACCGTATATTTATTGTTTCCAGAAGAGGATTCATAGGATTGGCACCGGCAAAAACGCAAGAAGGCGATCTTATATATATTCTATTTGGAGGCAAAATTCCCTTCATTCTACGGAAAGTGGAATCAAGTTATCGAATAATCGGTTAATTATATATCCACGGCCTTATAATATATAGAGATAACGAGATAGAATATAATATCAAAAAGAATAAAGTAGAGTTATATAATTTCTTCATATTTTAATTCCTTCCCAGATTTCTATATTATTATAGAAATCGATTATACTTATAAATCAAAGAATATTTTATAATATAGATATCTTTAAAATAGAATTAAAAG
>LLKJ01002391.1:0-13345 GCA_002242865.1 Clarireedia sp. CPB17
CACCCTCCACTCTCCAATGATACTTAGTACGCGGCAATAACGGAAGAGCTCAGACTCAATCCGTGCTGCCGCCTCCGCGGATATGAAAGGTTCCACTCACACCCAGCAGAGTCTGCAGCGAGTCCAAACAAGACAAGGACCAGGCCTGGACCAACACATTGTGCAGCAATGGACGACTGATAAATAACCTATCCTGTACTCTGCATGCATGTTACATCGCTCACGGGATCTGGAAGTGTCCAGAAGTCCTGGAGCGGCGCAAGTTCAATGCAACACAAAATCGATGGAGCTTCTTTCGAAATTTCCCGAGATTGGCACTCTCTTTCGACTTTCCTTCTAGAGCCTGTGGGCCAATAATTAAGCGGAGACATTTGAAGGAAGAAAAGAAGAGACGAGCAGGAGGGAAGGAAGAACTTGGCTGTCCAGCACTGGAAACCCTGGTGGGTGATAATGTTAATGGACGAAATCAATAACCACAATATCTCAGATGCTGTAGACCGTTCGTATAGACAACACATGGTCCCAAATCAGAAGGATAATTGGCCTGAGGCTCTGAGCATATTGTACCCAGGTGGCCTGTTTCGGCTGCATCGGAGGAGAGTCTTCGCCTCAAATTCAAGACAGAAGGGGAAAGTGCGTTGTCAACAAAACCGTTGTTATCCCCGATCGCCCCATGTCCTTGCCCGTATCCGCACGTCAATCCGAACCGATTCTAGATTGATGAACGGGCAATGAATGAACGGTACCGGGAAACTTACCCGAGCTACTCTGAGGAACGTAGGAAGACCTCAATATCGTGTCTGAGACTCTGAGTACAGCATAGACATCATGGTCACTATACACCTACTGCTTTCACGCAATCACCATTCGAAGAAAAACTTTAACCAGCTAGAAATTCAAGAAAGCCCAGGCAATTGATGCCAGGCCTTGCAAAAGTCATCCATTCTTGTATCCATACCCCAGAAGAATTAATAAGTACACTCATATACAGATCGTGAAGAGATCATATGAATATTGGAATACAAGAAGCTGATCATCAACTCCAACAGCAGGTGCCTCATTACTTCATCGTCATTAAGTATTTGTCAACGTATCGAACAGCCGTCATATCATCAATACAAAGCTTCAGAACGCCAGCTTCGCCTATATGGTCCCGAAAACACAAAAACACAGTAAGGTTATCGTCCCAAAAATGAACTTGTTTCACGCCAAATCGAAAGAAAAGAAAAATGCTTCATGTCATCATTTGTATCATCGTACAGTCATACACTATTCTTGAGGAGCAAAGACCTTCTTTCCTACTCGGGAGAATAAGCCTCTCAGAGCACCCTTAGGCTTCTCTGCCGGCTTGTCGGGAACAGGATTACGAGAGCTTCGGGATTTATGTCCCTCCGGTCGCGCATGTCTCGAACTTCGATGCGCTCTCGATGATTTTCTCTCCGGTTTCGGTCCTTCGTCGACATCTTGCTCAGGAGCTGGCTCCGGTTCCCTCGCAATTCTCTCATCTTCTTGCCTCTTCCTGTCCTCTTCTTCTCTCTTCTTTCTCCGCTCTTCGCGACGCTGACGTCTTTGGTCATCCTCTTTCTCCCTTTGGCGTCTAGTCTCCTCCGCCAGCTCCTCCTCAGCAAACCTTCTCTGTCTGTCTGTCTCGTCGCGAGCACGCTGCGCTTCTACTTCTTCATCCCTTCCATATTTATCTCTGATGGAGACTCGTCGTCTAGGTTCCTTCCCGGACGATCTGGGAGATTCCTTTTGCGATGAGGAGTGCGAATTATGCGAGTGCGGAGCATGAGTCGTGGATATCTTTGTGGAACCCGAACGGCCTAAAGGATTGAACTTGGGTTGATCAGATTTGATGTCGAATTGAGGAGCTTCTGGATCGGCAGCCGACGGTGGTATTTCTCTATCCATGGAATACTTTTTCGGTCTCTCCGCAGCGACAACTTTCTCCTTGATTTGTGGTTCAGTATTTGCGATGAGGGTATTTGTAGCTTCGCTCTGACGACCCTTGAGACTCAGACGTCTGCTGGTTCTCGGTCTCTCATTCTCGTCAGAGATGACTGGTGGTGGCCTGTTTTTATCTTTCCGAGATCCTAGCAATCTCGATAGCCCTGAAAGTTTGATACCCTCGGATGCCTTTTCTTCCTTTACTTCTCTCTCCTCCCTCGCTCTGAATGCTTCTTCCGCTTCAAGCGCCGCTCTTCTCTTCGCAGCACGTTCCTCTCTACGTCTTTCGCGTGCCGCTTGTTCCTCAGCATCTTTTGCTGCCTCTGCTGCTTCTGCTTCCTTGCGCCGATCTCGCTCTTCTTGCTCTTCGGCAGCTTTTGCTGCGCGTCTCTCTTCCTTACGTCGCTCACGCTCTTGTTGCTCCCCGGAGGTTCTCTCTTTTCGATGTCGACGATGAGGACGTTCACTATCGTCGTTGACTGCTACTGCGCTATCACGACGCGGGGACAAGGGCCGTGGCGGAGAAATCCCCCTTGCAGGTTCTTCTCTGCTACTCCTCTCGCCATCGTGATGGTACCTAGATCTGTGACGATGCGAACGTTCCCTGTCTTCCGTGTTGTAATGACTCTTGTGGCTGTGAGAATGTCTGCGACGCCGAGATTCTTCAGGTCTTCTTGAGACATGGTAGTCGTCGTAATCCCTTGACTCTTGGTGGCTAAATGAATGTCGCGAGCTCCTGTGTCTACGCCTATCCGATCTGTGGACTGTCTCCATCGGAGATCTTTCCTCGCGTTCTTCACTTTTTTCAGGCACGAGGAACACTGCTCTGCGTCGATTGTCTTTCTTCTTGATTATCGGTGCTTCCTCTTTCTTGTCATCTACTTCTGCGGCTATTGCTGCCCCGGCAACCCCAGCTAAAGCAGCCGCAGCAAGTACGTCACCTTTCGAGAGTTCTTTCTCAGCTAAGTCATTGTTTTCTTTCTCTTCAAATCGATCCACGAATAATGGGAAAGGGAAAGCTGTATCATCGACGCGCTGTGTTGGGGCAATCTTATGCACTTTTTTAGGCGCGGGTTGTACAGCTTCAATCGGTATTGGGGGCGGAGCTTGGGTTGGCGGTGGTAGAGTGATCTCACGTTCTTCCTCAGGCGCCGGCTCTACAACTTCAATTGGAACTGGTGGCGGAGCTTGGGTGGGCGGCGATGGTAGAGCGATCTCACGTTCTTCCTCAGGCGCGGCTTGTACAATTTCAGCGGGGACTGGTGGTGGAGCTTCAGTCGGCGGGGGTGGAAAGCTATTGTCCTGATCCTGTACTTCGGTGGTGTCTTCTTTCGCTTCTTCTACCTCCTCCGTGGATACTGTGTCGTTACTTGGTGCTTCGACCGCCACCATTATGTCTGGCACTGGTGGGACGACCTCTGGCGTTTCTGTTTCTGGCTCCATGTTTCCCTCTTCATCAAGCTGAGATTTCGATTCTTGGATATCAGCGGGGTCCTCGGTGAGAACCTCTTCATCTGGCGGGTTTGCAGTGTCCTCTATATCGCTCTCGTCGCTCATTAAAGCATAATCATCTTCTTGTGGGTTGTTAGGCTCAGCAATGGATTGCTCTGAGCTAGCTTCGCTCATGGCTTCCGGTTGTTGGTCCTGGCTGACGACACTATCGACGTGGCTTTCGGTCGATGGTATAGCAACCACCTCGGGTTCGTCTATATTGCTTTCAAGCAATTCTGAATTTTGATCTTCAGTGCTTTCAATATCGCTATCAATCTGCTCCCTGTCGATGACGGTCTCTTTGTCATGTTCTTCCATAGGAGCTTCAGGAGTTGCTTCTAAAAGCATTTCCGAACTTTCTCTCTCTAGCTCTGCGTCTTGGATAATCTGTTCCTCCTCGACAGGCTCTGATATGTCGCTGCCTTCCGCGACCTCTGAAATGACCGTTCCCTCCATCGGTGCCTCCTCGGCAGTTGGTTCCATCGGAGCTTCCTCGATAGGGGCTGATTCTAGTAGTGTTTGTTTTAGTATGCCGCCATTGACTTCATGGGGAAAATTTGAATGCCTAGTTGTGGACGACTTACCAGCTAGTGCATCTTCCTCCACGGTTGTATCCACTTCCTCGATTTCTGCTGCAGGTTCAGTTGTTTCGTCGACGACTGTCTCTTGATCTTCGTTCGTAGTGTTGGACACTTCTGTGATGCTTGGTCAGCATAGAATTTACTGGAATTCTCACAAATCAACTCACCAGAAGCGTCATCCTCTGTATCTTCTTCAGATTCAGGCTGGTCTACCGCTGCCTCGACTAGTTCGTCATCCTCGACCACTTCGTCGTCATTGACTGGTGTTAGAGCCGACTCAGCTTCTTAAAACATTTGGTATTAGCATTGAAATGAGGGAAACTGTAGCATGGAAATCTTTATCCCTGAGTTCTTGGTCCAGAGTACACTCTGAAAGTTGATTGGGAAGGTGCTCCATGCTGCGTCGGAGTAAACTTACCAATGGGCGCCTCTAAATCGACCTCTTCTTCAACCGTGGACTCACTTTCTGTGTCCGATTCTTCAGCTTCTTCTGGGATATCGAGCGGGGTGCTTTCTGCACGAAATAATTGTCAGTATCGGGCAGAGAGAAATATATGCCTCTTAAGATGCGAAAAACTCAAGACTCGAACGTTCCGAACAGGCTCGAATTACAAGCGTTCCCTCAGATGACGGTTACGGTTAGGGACGCATCCCAGATGGAAGATTTACTTGGTTGTCTCAAGTATGTAGGAGCAACTTCGCAACGATTTTGTGTGGGGAAATGTGGAAATTAAGGCTTGCAGAAAGCTTCCAGAAGTTTTGAGTATAAAGAAAAAGCAGACTTACCAAAATCAGCATCTGGCGTAACGACTTCAGTTTCTGGCTCGATTTCTGGTTCGGGTTCAGCTTCGATTACAGCCTCTTCAGAAGCCTCATTCGATGGTTCTATTATATTTCAAAGTTAGAAGTCTGTTCCACGAACAATAAATTATTAGGATGAGATAAGCATACCAGCAGTACTGTTTTCTGACGGGGCTTGACCTGCGGGGAATGAAATGTGAGTTTAAGGCTTCTATGATATGGGAAATCTTCCATTGGGCGAGGAATTCAAAACCTGTAGAACACTTACTAGATACCATCTCATGGGGGGAATCCTGCTCCTCGATATCTGGTGAGATGATGGGTTCGTCTTGGACAACTTGGGCTTCCGTTGGAGCTTCTTCGTCAGAGGGGTCCTCGATAGCGGGGTTTTCGGCGGAGTCTGTTTCTGTAGAGTAGTTTTCGGGCAGGGAAGTCTCGATGGGGTTTTCTTCAGTAGATTCAGCTTCAACAGGCTCGGCGTCTATGACGGGGTTTTCATCAGGAGTGTCTTCAGCGGGAGTATCTGTGTCCAGGTTCTCCACGGTGGTGGCTACTTCCTCGGCGCTTATTTCGGAGGTGTTCTCTTCGGGAGCACTCTCTGCAGTAGGATGTTCTTCGTGGACGCTTTCTTCGGGCACGTTTTCTTCGGGGGCATTCTCTGCAGAACTATCCTCTAAAGGAGCAGCCTCCTTGGGAACAATCTCTTCTGGAGCAGTCTTCTCCGAGAGCTCGTCTTCGAGAACAGCAGGCTCGGACGCTATACATATTGGTATTAGTTTCCGTCCGCCTTAAAATTCCATACAAGATATTTAATATACATGGGATACTTTTGCTTCATAGACCAACTAAAAATTAGGACCTAGGAAGTATATCTTGGTCCAAAAAAACAAACACTTGATTGTTCAATTATAACTCTAGAGCTAAGAATACGATCCCTCGGGTGATACGAAGAGTAAAAAGGAAAACTTACCAGCCGGCGGCTCAACCACTTCTTCCTTCTTGATCGGCTCCTCGACAGATGACCGCATAGCAGGTTTCTTAGCACCCATGGGCGCCATCATGCCAAATCTCGCCACAAGTGACTTGACGTCGAATTTTGGCAGCGCCCCGGGTACTGCAGTAACTGTCTTTGGCTTTGCAGGTATAGCAACTGTAGATGATTCATCATCCTCGGGGTCGGGGTCTGTTGAAGTAGGGTTTTTGGTCGGTGCGCTTTCGGTTTCTGCTTCTTGTGTTGTCTCTGGATGTGCTGAGTCTGATTCTCTGGGTTCATCAAGCGTGGGAGATATTTCTGGTTGTGTGGTTTCGCTTTCTTCGGTCGCGGGGGAATCTTCCTCCGTGGAGGTCGCGACGGGTTCAGCTTTGTCCAAGGTTGAGCTTTCCTTTATTGACTCTTCTACTGGTAAATCTTCTCCCGCAGCGGGATCTTCGTTATCTGGTTCTCGGGTTAGTCTCTATTGTAGACGGAAAGAATATCAAAGAAGTAGTGATGGTACGAAATTCCACCATTTTTCTTACCAGCATGAACTTCCTCACTCTCCTCCCTTGGTCCATCAACCGACGTCGCAACATCGATTTTGTTCGATTCATCAGCCATATTTTCATCTGGTATATCTTTTAAAGCTATCTTTTGACTCTCAGCAAGCTCTTCAGGTCCACAGTCTTCTCGCCCATTTATAGTTTCGGTTTCATCGTCCTCAATAGAAAGTGTTTCCTCCGAATCAGCCGTTGATTCATCGTCTTCCTCCTCTTCTTCGTCTTCATCATCGTCAGATTCTTCCGATTCACTCTCTGATTCGCTATCGGACTCCTCGTCTGATTCACTATGGACAGATCCCACGGGGGCATTTTCGGTGACGTCGGTGGGTGGTTTGTTCTCAGAAGGGTGGTTGTTGGATTCGGTAGGTTCGCGTGGTTGTTCGGTGTCGTTTTGTGTAATGGGAGCGGTTGGGGTGGCTTCTGGGGCAGGCGCGAGTTCGTTTATTGGAGTGCTTTCGGGGATGTAGGGTGAGGTTGATTCTTCGTCGCTGCTAGAGTTTGCGGGTGCTGCTTCGTCGGGAACAGAAGCGTGTTCCTCTGTACTGGGCTCCTCGGGGCCTACAGTTGATGTCTCTTGGGATCCTTCACTGGTTTCCTCGGGGGCTGCCTCTTCAGGAGCTGCTTCAGCCGCCGCTTCTTGCAAAATTTGAGCCTCTTCGGAAACAACTTCCGGTTGTGTTTCCTTTGCTTCGACGTCGGTAGGGTCTGATGTCGCGAGTTCGTCGGGGTTAGCTACATCAACTGAAGAGGCCTCTAGGACCTCGGATTGCGTCTCTGCTGCGGTTGAATCTTCTACGGTTGGGGTTGAGTTATCTGAAGCCTCTACTTCGGTCGGTGGACTCTCGATGGTGGATTCCGTTTCTGTTTCTCCAACTTCCTCTGCTGATTGTTCCGATGTTTGTGCCTCTTCCACCAACTCTGAATTGTCATCTGAAGAGCTTTCCTTCTCGATAACGACCTCCTCTACGGTTTCCGATGATGAGACGATGTCCTCTTGATGTTCTGTCTCAGCTGGTACATCTTGAACTACTTCGGCCGAACTCTGTATCTCCTCAGGAGCTTCATTCTGACTCTCCTCTGATTCTGGCTGCGGAGAATCATTGCTGCTGGCTGGAGCTTCTTCTATAGTGGGATTGGAGGGGGTGTCTTCGGCCGAACTCTCCTGGTGCTCATCCCTCGGTATATCTTCATCTTCTACTGTGTCGGCAGGTATTTGCTCTTCTGTTTCGGCCTTCGTTTCGCTGTTGTCGCTTACCTCGAGTGGAATGTTTTCGCTAGGTGAAGGCTCCTCAAGTGCAGGCGATTCTTCATTAACTGAAGGTGTGTCTTCCTCAGACAGAGTGGCTTCTTCATCTTGATTTTCCCTTTCCTCTACAGTAGGTGTATCTTGAACTGGTTCGTCGATAGGTGAGTCCTCATCTTTAGAAGTTTGAGCCTCGCTGTCGTGAGCAATAGGTGGACCTTGAAGCTCGTCGCTCGTCGCCGAGCCTTCGGTCTCCGGCTTCTCACTCAAGTTGGATTCTTGGGAATCGTCACTCTCTTCAATTTCAGCCGTGGCTACCGGGGGTGAGTCTACATTAGGGACTTCGGTCTCTAGATTCTCGCTTTTAGAATCCGGACTAGCCTCATCCTGTGGAGCTTCGATCTCTTCGTTGTCGCTTGTGGGTACCGGGTCGTTCTCTGCCTCTGTTTTTTCGGTCTGGACTTCCTCGCTCGTTGCTCCCAAAGTATCTGTGTCAGTAAGGGAAGGGACTTGTTCGCCTTCAGGCTCGGTACTATCTGTTGCGGCAGGTAAGTTTTGGGATTCTTCGGCACTGGCAGAAGTCTCTTCGGCGGGGATTTCTTCCGCTTTGATATCCTCGCTTGTTAGTGCTTCGCTGCTTTCGGGAATAGGAGAAGTATTTTCTTCATTTTGAGCCTCGTGCTCTTGCTCATGTGATGGTTCTTGGGTCAATTCAACATTAGTAGGTACCGATACTTCGTCTTCCAAGCTTTCCTTTGGCGCTTCTTCGATTGGGGATTCCGTGGACTCTTCGCTCGAGGCAGTAGTGGGCTCCTCTAGAGTGCCTTTCTCCTCGTCCTCGTCAACAGATAAATCTGCAGTCTCTTCAACAGTGGTAGGTGCAGCATCTTCTGAAGGCTTTTCCGGTGTCTCACTTTGTGAATCGGAGGTCTCCTCAGCTAATGGGGGGCTGCTTTCATCCGGTTTATTATCGTTCTCTTGATCTGCATTTTCCTCAAGCTTGTCATCTGTATCTCCAGGTTCTGCCTCATCAGTGTGCTCGTCAGGTATACGAGTAGTTGGCTCTTCGTCGGTCGGTGTGGGATTTTCTTCCACTGGGGCTACAGATTCTGATTCAGGAGGATTCGGTGACTCTGGCGGGGCTTCTACGTTTCCATTATCCGCAGGACTTGCTATCTGCTCCTCACTGGCGGTGGTCGGCTCTTCGGACGATGTTTCTTCCATTGTGTCTTGGACAGCGGGTGAATCGTCGACAATCATAGCCTCTGTAGGTACAGATTCAGGTTCATTCTCAATGCCAGGTGGTGTCACCTCCTCAGGCGATTCTACAACCTCTTTTGAAACTATGATAGCTTCTGGCTCGATTGTTTCATTCGCTGTAGGCCCTTCCTGCGTCTGTATATCAGGAGGATCCTGCTCTGAAGTCAAACTTTCGGCTTCGGTTGCCTGTGGCGCGATCTCTGTAGACTGTTCTGGCACGTCTTTCAACTCTCCTTCGATCGTAGAAGTAGGCTCTGCAGGGGGCTCGAGTGGTGTTTGAGGAGCAGTAGTGTTTTCCCTAATAGAACCCTCGCCAGCCCCCCCCTCTTTAGATCTTTCCTCCCTCCTCTTCCTCCGCTTACTCGATAACCTCTCAGAAGATAACCTAGGAGCTTCCGGAAAGACAGGCGTGCAGAGTCCACTATCCGTATCTTCCATCCCCGCGCTCCTCTCCATCAAAATCGTAGCCGGCGTCCTCCTGCTCTTCTTGCTCTTCTTTTTCTTCGGCACCGGTATCGGGAAGTCTCCCAAATCGTCTATCGACCGCTTCGGGCTTTCTTGCTTGTAGAACTGGTCTGAGACAGCATGAGGAGGATCGGGAACGGCGGGTAGAATCTCGTCGATTTCTTCTTCGGGGGTTTGCACTTCGGGCGTGCCATCGCCTGTGATTCCTTTTTTCCGCTTCTTGCCCTTCTTGTCACTTTTGCTCTTTTTGACTTTGGCGCCAGTTTCGGACCATTCGTCGTTGGGGGCGGAGGATAGGGATTTGCGTTTGGTTTTCGGTTTGGGTGGCTCAGGGTCGGCTTCTGCGCGATGTGATCGTTTGACTAGGGCTTGTACTTTTTCGCTGGCGAGATTCTGCTCTTCCTTTGGCTCTGCTTCCGAGTTTTTAGGGGCGGATTCTGGTTGACTCTTCTCTGTTCTGGGACTACTAGTTCGCAGTTTCAGTTCGACTGCTTGGGATTTTCGTTCTTTGGCCATATCCTCCGTGTTCCTGTCGAACTCGACTCTTCGGAACATTCCTACATGTGTGATGCCCGCCTCGAACCAGGCTCCCATCCCCTCATCGACTTCGAACCCATTTCTCGCCCATGTCTTTACTCGCTCCTCCCGTGCATGTAATCCTATCAGGCCATTCCATTCCGGGATTCCCTCTTTCTCCTCATCACGTAACTGATCCTTTGCAAAATTTGGATGCTGCTTGGCCCATTCTACAGCTACCTGAATTAACAGATTTGCATACCTCTTTCGCCTAAACTCTTTCAAGAGACACAATCTTCCTAGACTCAGATATGGCTCGACGCCGTCATGTAAAGTCGTCTGCTTGTCGACCTGATATTTAGGTGGACTCTTGAAGAAAAACGTAGATGCATCCTCGACTTCCGCATCGTCTGGTGGGGCATCAAGATGTGACTCCGGTGAAGGATGAGGAGAGTGCGGATATGGTATTATTCGTATCGTGCCCACTGGTATCGACCTGGGCTGTTCCGCTCCGGGTTCCGGATCTGTAGCGGGGGATGGCGGGGGAGCGTAGATGACGAGATGGACTGATCGAGCATCATCGGTATCGAGGTGTTGTGAGACGAGACATACTCCTTGTTCGTGGACGAATACTTGCTCACGAATATCACATGCGTCGAGAAAGACGCGAATGCCCTCAGTGGATTTCTGTTCGGATGCGGGGAGGTTGCGGTTGTATTCTTTTAGATACGGGCGCGGGGGTAACTGGACAGAGATGGTAGGCCCTGAATCTGGATTTGCAGCTGTGCTGGGAGCTGGCATGGCAGATTTGTGGTACTCGTCCGGTGAGGATGGACAGGTAGGTTAACCCGTATCGTTAGGACAATCTGATATGATAATACTGGTACATGAAAGGGGGGTTCCTCGCTAACTACTCGTAGGACCCTGTGCACTTTCCGAATTGATGTTTCTTTTATCAATTCATCAATACTGTTTGGTACTTTGTACTGACTGGTATATTGTATTTGAATTTGTACGTCAAATTGTTCGTCTTTTTGCGAAACAATTTATGGGGATTATTCATTCAAAATTCGAGGCAACTCACTTCTTTTTCTCATTCGAGGACTCTTGCATCATTTAATACCTTTTGCCTTCTTCTAAGAATGACTCAGCGCACATGTACAAGTACATGGACCCTCATGCGTCTATACCCGATAGGCGTTCCGCAGAAATGGAAGGGAAAAAAGATTATCGCTGTTTACAATTGGACTACTGACTTCATATTCGGTGATGATCTGGAGCTTGAGATGTGGTGCGTTTGCGTATCTGGATCTCGCGCTGCCCGAAAAAAAGAGACCAAAAAAATTTCCGGGGGGGGATTTCTTGCTTCGAGCCTGTTCAAGGTTTCTGTGTGGATTGTTTGGTCCGAGAAGAGGCACCCCGCTTGGGATTTTTCATCAACCAATAGCCTTAATAGCCTTATACCGAGATGGGGAACGCAGCGGAGTAGTTTTCTTTTTCTTTTCCTTTCTCGTAGGGTTAAAGCGTGGGAAGTGTGGGATAGAAGTTACATCTCGGATAGACAGGATTATCCCGAGAATAGAATTGGCTATTCGTTATCGAACATTTCCCAGTTGTAAGGAACTCCATGTTGGGTTGCGAAAAGGAAGGGGGGGTAATGGCGTAGGTTGGCGAATCGAATCCCTTACAGCGTTTTGGAGTACAATTGCAAAAATCTATAGTAATCACATGGGACCAGCCAAAAATGAGGGCGAACCTGTCAGCCAGCAGGAAGTGAGGCAATCGGAGAACACTTTTGAGACAGGTTACGACATGCAAACGAGGTCTGAGTGTGGGATGTGGATGTACTGTACAGGGTACTGTACCTATCGGCAACGCTCATTCGCAGTAGATATGTGTATGGTCGCCCCATCTTGCTCTTATTCAAATGATAATGGTCGGCTAGAATAATGGATGAATGTAACGAGGCTGGTCGGACCAGTGAGGGATGTCCATGTGTCAATATGCACGGCGGATGATCAAGGACCTGCAGAATTATCAAGGCGATTCTGGATAGAGAACGCTGCGTTGTTGCTGCCCATATTGATTCGTGAGACCATACGCAGATAATATTTCCAAGTTTGTAGTTTGTAGGCATGTAACAAATCGTTTTTCACGTAGGACGTGATGGTTGTCTATTTACCAATACTTTCCAACAAATGGTAATGGCCTCTAATCCGAACTCCCAGAACTATTGTCTATGCAAATGTCCTGCATTTCCCGCGCAAATGGTATCATTCAAACATTCGCCAATTCCCAATAAAGTCCCACAACGAAACACCGTGTCGGAATATGCAATCACGCCTCAATGAGATCCGGTACAGACGGCCCCACTCCCCTGAGCAGGACTATACGGTTGCCACTGACTAGAGCATCTCCAACCTTCTCGTTAAACTCCAGTAACCTTCCGGCTTCCACGTGAAAGATTCGAAGTTTCAACTTCTCATCCATGCCCTGGTTGTTCACATTTTCTACCTGAAGAGCCTTGGCCGCTGCGTCCAAAACCCGACCCATCACCCAATCCTTGGAGTAGAAGAACGCTCCAGTAGGATATTTCGCAGTCGTGGTTGCAGCCTCAGCATCCACATTTATGTATACCCGCTTTTCCGGCGGTAGCTTCACGTCTCCTTTCGCTGTCTTCTTGAGCTGGTTCACAGCGACTAGCCTAGCCGCAGCTGACGAAGGCTTTGGCGCTGGTAGAACCCGAGTTGAAGCAACTTTTGCCTTCTGCGCTGCTCCCCATGCCTTTAATTTCCCTAGGGCCAGTTTCGCATTTGTTTGTTGTTCGTTGAATCTCCCTACTCTTGCGCCGATCGGAATCAGGTTCTTGCAGTCGTGATCTTCCCGCAACCGATGTTTCAGACAGTAGTCTCGATTACACGTAGAGCAATGGACTGCGGTCGAAAGACTCGTTCCAACCGTTGTCTTGCATGCTGGCGACGCACATGGCTTTTCGATATCTGCGATCATCTTTCCCTCGCCCAGGGATTGTTTTGACTGGTTGGCAAGCCGCCGTCGGGCTGCCCATTCTCCTGATCGTGAGCACTGGTGCCCGGTTTCTGTTCGATGGTCGAGACAAAAGGTCCCTCGACATGATTCACAGCGGAAAGGTAAGAAGTCAAGTTGATTGCAGTATTCATATTGGCAGTGAACGCCTATTAACGTTGGGTCTTTTTCGTCCATTGTGCTGAAGGATACCTCGTCGGCAGGTTCAGAAGTCGATGAGGAGGCCATGTTGCAGATAGAAACTGTTTAAATATTGTGAGTCAATAGGCACCAGAAGCTTCGTAGTCGTCGATTAGTCAAAGTCCGAAAGTTCTATCCGTATGTGATCCTGTTGGGGTCGTAATAATAGTGATGGCGATAGCGAGACTCTGATTATGAATAAGATTTGGAGGCTTCTGGAAGGAGAGTGCGTCGTCCTCAGTCTCTGCGGCTTGGAAAAAAACAGGCCGATCTAAGG
>LLKJ01000227.1:0-14213 GCA_002242865.1 Clarireedia sp. CPB17
CCCTATCCCCTCCACGAACCAATCACACCGCCCGTAACCTCCCCTCCACCTCCATGCATCTCATGCAGGGCATATCTTACAAGTACGTGCGGAACATATTCTCCCACTAGCCATTCTCGTGCGCGGACTAACTCCAATCATAGTCATACGGCGTGTTTCAAATTAAACGACGACCACTTTGTAACGCCTTCCTGCCCCCAATGCGTAACCTTAATCTTCCATGCTGGCCATTCATCTACCGACAAGGAGAGCCGATTGAGGCAGTCTAGGCATCATATACATACATACAAAGTCCATACATACATAAACGTTTCAATCAATCTCGATCTCAAGAACATCGACGCTTCATGTAAAGTGTCTATCTCCAAATGATCGTCAACGCCGCTCTCCGCCCGCTCACTGCCGCAATTAGTACTTATGGGATGACTTTTTCTTTGGAGATACTCGTACATAAAGCCGAGCAGTATTCAGTGGAGTGGAGAGAGGACTTGAAAATGTACCTCCGTGTTTGTACTTGTATCTGTGCTTGTACTCCCTGACCCATCCATCAATCATCCTCCGAGTATACAAATCATACAGCCCAGCCTTAGGGGGGATTGTTTAGGTTACAGATGACAATGCTATTATATCATATCATACCATCCAATCCAATCCCTCACCATCTTCTCCTCCAACCTAAAACCTCACTACCATCTCGCTTTCCCACGCAGAACCCCCCCAAACCAATCAGCTCCCTCACCGCACTAACTCACTGCACTTCCTCACTACAGCACTTACACGGTAAAACCATCCCAATAAAAACTCGTGCGTGCCTGCATAAGTGCACCCCCACCCCAGCCCGCAGAAAAAAGAAATTCGTCTCCACTAACGTACGTTAACGACAACCACAGTACAGTACGAAGTCAGCGCAATCAAAAGCTCGTACATGATGGAGCTATAATACTGCGCTGTGAATAAATGTCCATGGTTAGTAATTGAGAAAGATTCTCCACCCATATCGGATCATTATCATATCATATCATAGTTATCTATTATCAGACCCCGACTGGGACTCCTATCGAAGTTATCAAGATGTCGAGTAACCCTACCGACAAGTCCAGCTTCAGAGATCTTCACTTTACTTTACAGCTATCAAGCAACACAACGGCAGGCAGACAAGGTCTAGTAAAACTCAAGTAATTCATTTCATCCATCCCTCTAACCATCCACCCACCCATTCATTCATTGTTATATCAAGAACTGTTCAATTGGTATCACTACTGTCTGTGTATACTACCAACCAACCCCAATCCATATCTGTTATCGTCTGAATCGCAATATATTTCCATTCATCCATCCCAGTCCGTCCTATCCCATCCCATTCCCGAATCCATTAACACAAAAGTCCTCCTTCCCTTTGAATGTCAAAACGAAGCCCATTCCATTCCATTTCCATCCATTTCCAGGCCTCTTTGATCCATTGATCGCCAAATCCATCCGGAAAGCCCCCTTCCCCCAAGGTCACTCTATCTCTTCCCAAATCCCTAGAATAAAACCCTTTGCTTAAACTGAACGCAAAGTGCCACTTATACGGCTAACTGGCTAAGCCATGCATCTCAAAAGTGCTCCAAACATGGCAAGAAAACAAAATCATCGCATCGACGGACATAAACAATGTCATAAAACGAACCAGCCGAATCCATGCCTTTATGTACAAAGACAGGGCATGAAAACCCGATCAGCTCCTGAGTGCTGAGCATCTAACGCGATGCGTATGGCCTGAGAACTCGAGTATCCCAAACGCCGCTCTTCTTGAGAATCTACATCAATAAAAGAAAAAAGTAGTTGCATTATGTACATCCCAACGGCCGAGAAGTTGTAAAGGCGAGGATTTTAAAGAGAATGCCTCAAGCGGAGACCATGAAATTCGTAAAAAGAGCAGTATTTGCAAATGTGGTTTTATATTCCAGCAGCACCGGGGTACGCAGAATTGGGGGTCATGCCTCCTCGCATGACCCTAGGTGGTCCTCTGGCGCCACGACCTGCATTGGGTAAGGCGAAATCGGGATTTTCGTTGAGTAGAATATCATCCCTTCGAGAAATTGGTTTCCTGTTTGGTAATGGCTGTGCGAGGTAACCTTGTCCACCACCATTCCATCTGGGGTTGATGCCTCTCTGCGACACCGAGGTGAAGTTTGATCTATCTGACTCGGCTGGGGAACGCTGCCCAGATTGAAGCTCTTCCACCGAGTTGTATGAGTTGTTGCCATCCAGGCCGCCCATAGGAGACACTCGGAGATTGCTCGGGGCAGGAATGTTCATTGCTGGTCCTGGGGAAAGGGCAGCTGGAATGGCCGAGGCTGCAGCAGGTAACGAAGCTGGCTCTACAAAGCGAGGATCGATATCTTCAAAGTAGTCATCATTGGAGATGCCACGTTTTTGATTGCTCACAGGAGGGAGCTCGGATGATTCAGGTGTAGAATTTAAAGGAGAAGATCTGCCTGGTTGTTTTGCCCATGCCTGTCTGGGTGGAACATATCTGGGACTGTTAGTGTATATCTGCTCCCATCAGTAATCTGCACTTACTCGTCTTGACTATATTGACTGGTGTCACTTGTGAGAGTCTCATGTCGTTGCTGCATTTTTTGCTGTTGTAGTCCTACCATACCTGCAACATCTCCATCGCTATCTCTCAGGTTTCCATACTGTCCAAACCCTACGGGGGTATGAGAAGGGCTTCCTGTGCTTGCATCCTGGAAGTTATTAGCAAAAGTCAACGCACTTGATCCAATCTACATACCATTTCGATAGCTTGTCCAACCATGCCAATGCTCTCTAGTGGTGGGGGGGACTCGGCTCGAGGAAGACTACTGGGTCTGACCTCATCAGGTGTGTATGCTACATAATTCCCCATTGGTCTCGGAGAAGCATCTCTAAATCCCGGGCCGGGTGCGGCTGGATCCGACGGACGGCGTGGTCCTCCCATTGGCATCCCATATTCGGGTGGAGGTGGTGCTCGCCCCGCACCATTCATTGGCATCATTCCATTGTTCATGCCCCCTCTATATGGATCAGCATATCCGCCTCTTGGTGATGGACCGTAGCCTCCTCTTGGCCCATATCCCCCTCTTTGTTGGCCATAGCCGTAACCTCCTCGTCCCTGTCCGGGTGGTGGTCCGCCATATCCCCCTCTGTAGCCCCCTCTTTGAGGACCGTAGCCACCTCTTCCAGGTGGAGCCATTCCTCCTCGTCCTCTCGAGTTCATTGCACCGTTTGGATTTTGCGCGTTGAGGGGCTGCCCTGGTGGACCAGCTGACGGGTCCCGGCTCCTCATTCCCCAGGCGTTTGCTTGAGGCGGCGGCATCGGCATAGGATTACCATACTGATCCCTTGGTACACTTCTGGATCTCTGAGATCCGTTGAATCCATCATTAAGAGCTCCACTCATAGAATCCCCCTGCAAAGTAGTCGAGTTTTCTGTCGGACTTCGCATTGTCAACGGGATTCGTTCATCACTGATTCGGTCGTCGTTGTTGCCATGTTCAAACGTAGCGAATGCTGGTAATTTCTCATTCACTGGACTTTTCGTTGCACTGTTCGTAGTAACAGTTGGCGTTATTGCATCGGGGCCTTGACGACTGTAGAAATTTTCACCATTCATTTCCGCGTTCTCTGCAATACGGCGCTTCCTAGCTTTCCGACTGACCAAGGTCCTACGCATAGCACATGAAACAACACCACTTGCTGCAATGATAACCGTGGCAGCAAGCACGATATAAGATCCCCATGAGATATGCGGGACGAAGAGTAGAACATCAATAAGGAAGGCGAGAAGTGAAACTATCAGGGTCAAGATGCTCAAAATGAAGATTCCCAACAGATATCGCGGAGAGTGGGAGGGGGCATGGAAGTGAGCAGCAATGGCCAATATCAACATGATAAGTGTAAATAGGGCCGCGATTGGGTGAACAATGAGAATTGCGGAGAGTGTTGATCTGGTCTTGGTTGAGAAATCGAATGTGGCCGCTTGCGCTTCATCATAAAGGCTCTCTAGATAGCAAAGTGGTCAGTATTGTAATCGCAATGCGTCTCAGAACCATGCGCAGTAGCGCCCTGCATAGCGACTGAGAAATGGTAAACAACAACACTCACCAGTACTATATCCTATTTCAATATTGCTGCAATCGTTTCCTTTGCAGAAACCAAATACTCCAAAATCAACTCCATCGAAAGACGCCAGAGGAATGGATTTAATAATCGGTGTCGACAAAATCGAGATAAGGAGTAATGCGAATGCTGCGAATAGCAAAAGCGCCAATGGCGTCGCCGGTCGTAACATATTGACGTCCTACGATGTCCTACGACTTGCCCTCGTGCAAAGATTGTGGATATGCCTGCGTCCTCAAGACGCGGCACTTGTCGAGGCCGTTCGAATCAAGAAGAGAGTGCGCCGTCGAATGCGAAATGGATTGTTGTTCAGCTTGTGTATCGTAATGGGTATTAATCTTAATTTCCTTCCTCTGTTCATACATCGAAGACTGGAATAATTCGAAGACGTGAAAGAAATAAATCCCAAGAATGAGGTAAACCGCAAGACGGCTTGGAATGTGTGAGAAACGTGCAGAGTACTGGTTATTTCGACAATGCGAGCAGGCGGGGACAGCGCTTTAGAAGCAGAACTAACAACGGAGCGAACTTCCAAGTATGGGTTCCTTCGAACTATCACGGCCGTAAGGTTGTAAAGCTAATTTGCGGCAGCGTAGGCAGTTCTGTCCGCGGATTTCAATTGGCTTTGACCCAGCCACAATTGATTGTGCAGAAGCAATGTGAACGCCTCGAGCGAATGCAGTACTTGGAGCAAGTTTGGGGATAGTGCGCCAAAGGTGGTCTATCGTTTCCCAAACGCAATGACCGTTGTGCTTCCAAGTATGCAAGTATGCAAGTATCCCACTATTCCAGCAGGTATCTCTTCTGTCTCGTCCTAAGCTGTTAATAGGTTGCTCAGCCCCGCTGACAAAGCGATCTTGGTTATGGACGAAGACAGCACGACATCTTTTGTTCGGAGAATTTTACAACGGGAACAACATGTTACTCGACGATAATGCTGATATGATAATGCTGATAATGCTGATAATGGAAATTACTGAAAGGAGAAAGGAAAGGAAAACATACAAAGTCGACTGCGGACCTTTGCACAGTAGCAGATTTAGTCGTGACTGTTGGCTGTAGGGAGTCAGTGTACCGGGTGAATGGGGGGAGTCCCTGCAACAAGACCTGGGAAAGTGGGTAAGCCTCATCTACCCTCGCTGCCCTCTAATTTCCCACTATGCAAATGGATCCGTAACGGCTGGGACACCGCAGTCCAAACATCTTACATCTTGCGCGACACCATTAAATCATGAAATAGGACGGCCGCATGTGGGAATTACTTGGACACATCAACAGTCAATGGCCCCGAGGCAATTATTGCCATGTCTCTTGCAGAGATCTTCAGATCCTCAGATCATCCCCCCCCAATTGACACCACGGGGAATCATCAAGGCTAGGGGCCGGAGAATGCTTGCCCAGACCTCTAGTGGCTGGCTAACGTCACATATCAGTAGCATTGCCAGGTTTATGGCCGTCGAAAGCTGCATCATCTTGACATTCATGCTTCGATGCTGGCGATAAAGGTTAAGATGTGTGGTCAATGGTCATCATCTTCTCAGGTTTGCATGTCACTAGACTCCCTTGAGCCTGGGAGAGACGGATGGGAATTAGGTAGAGCATCGGGAGTTGTCCTTTCGCCATCTGTCATGGACGGGAATGTTTAGGATGAGGCTGCTTTCTGCTCAACTTCAAGGTCTTGATTCATGCGTATCTGAAGCCTACCGAGATTCTGAAAGCAACAAACAGAGACAATTGGTCAGTGTTCCGTCAATCGGAAGACGTGAAAATAAGATCCATGTTGGAGTCGCATTTACCAACCCGGACTAGTCGAGTATGCAAATTGCATGGAGTGCATGCTAATCCGCTTCAGAGAAGGATGGGACACCATATGTAAAGTAGTACACAAACAGAGAGACACGAGAACGGTGGGATAGCAGAAGAGATTCTAATTTGCATCCTTCGTTCTCCTAATGAAGAAAAACAGATTGAAGCTTGGTTGTTACTGTTCCAAAACTTCTGGATCCGGGAAAGATGGTCCATTGGCGATAACTTATTCTTGGAAACTCCGGCAATGCTTAGTCCAAGACCCCAAGAGGACCCAACCTTATTCGAGTAGTGTTCATGCAGAGAATCCGTGGGCGGCAGGACGGATTATGTCAAATGTCTAATTGCCTTTGAACAATGGCTTTGAGCCAAGTTTGAGGATGGTTGAAGTAAGAAAACCCTGCAATGTCATGTCCGTATCGGTACATTTCCAACTCCCATCTCGTGTCGGATCGTATCGTATCGTGTCCGAAAGGATAAATGGGAGATGTCATCTCGGTAGAACTAGAAACTCGGATTCGGGCTGATGGAAAATGGACATCGGACTTTACTAACGCCGAGATCTTATCGGTCCCTCGATAAGATGCAAATATGGGATCAATAACATCATCATTGAAAAAGTTGATACGTTGAAGCCTCGCCGTCCCAAGCTCCTGATGTATCACGAAGCGACAACAGCTCGACGTTATTCAGGTAGAGATGTACCTGCAATGGGCAGGCAAAGGTTCAAGACGCATTGTCCCAACGTGTAGTCCTTCTTCCTTGAAGACTTTCCTTTCTTCATCTTCCCGAACGTATTCTTTCGTTCCCCGCCACGCAAGATACGCCAACAGTAATGTATATACAAAGACAATACGCCGCTCGGTCCAGACGCAGAGATATCAACCATTTGTACCCCCTTCGCCAGCATCCCTTGGAAAGGCTGCGCCTGCGAAGCACTATCCGCGAACGATAAAATGGGGACGACGACTGTTGTACGTTTCTGCAGTTACCGGCATTGCCTACCTGCTTGATACACAATTCTATGCATCTTCTCTCACTAGATCATTACGCACATTTGGTCTGGGAATACTGGTGGCGGTAGATTATAAACTCAACTTCCGACCAAAACCACTTACTGGCGGAGACATTACCGATTTGCATAGGAGAAATGCGGAGCGATTGTTCAATCTTCTGCATCAGAATGGGGGACTCTACTTGAAGGCAAGCTCATCATGTTACGCTCTTCTGCACAGGTCCGTCTGCTAATTGTCATGCAGATTGGTCAAGCTATCGCTATGCAAAGTGCGGTCCTACCTCCCGAATTTCAGAAAATGTTCGCAAGAATGTTCGACGATGCGCCTCAAAATGGTTGGAGTGACGTCGAGAAAGTCATCCGAGGAGAATTTGGCGGCAAGAGCGTGGAAGAGATCTTCGGCGTCAGCTTTGCAAATGAGCCTGGAAAGGGAATCTTTGAAAGGAAAGCCAGAGCTTCCGCATCAGTTGCACAAGTTCATTGGGCCAAGTTGGCGGATGGAAGAGAGGTGGCTGTCAAGGTGCAGAAAAGGGAGATTGCAAGTCAAGTGGGCTGGGATCTATGGACTTTCCGGTAAGCTCCTAGCCTTTCTAAACTGCATCACTAATCAGCACATGCTCGCGTCTTATGCTGCGTATCTGGGCGTGGCTAGCAGATTGCTAACCAACTTTTCAGGGTCATGATGAAAGTGTATGCGACATGGTTCGATCTCCCCCTTTACAGCTTAGTTCCATATATCACAGAGCGTCTAATGCTGGAGACCGACTTCGTTAACGAAGCAAACAACTCCGAGAAGATGGCAGAGTTTGTATCAGGCGAGCCTAGACTCAATGGTCGCGTTTACATTCCCAAAGTCTACCGTGAGCTATCATCCAAGCGTATCATGACGACTGAATGGATAGAAGGAGTCCGACTCTGGGACAAAGAAGCCCTCACTGCTCCCTGGCAAGGTGGTTACAGCACAGGATCACCCGGTGCTCAAGGAACGCCATTATCCACACCAAACACACCTACCTTTCAATCCGCCGACAATCTTAAACCTGACCGCAGCAGCGAATGGCGCGGGCGCTCGGGTAAGGGTGGTCTTGGACTCAGTCTCAAAGAAGTGATGACAACCATGGTCGACCTTTTTTCCGCACAAATGTTCCTTTGGGGTCTCGTCCACTGCGACCCCCACCCGGGCAATATTTTCATTCGCCGACTGCCTAACGGAAAGCCAGAATTGGTGCTCATTGACCACGGTCTCTACGTCTCCATGACCCCCAAGTTCCGTCGTCAGTACTGCCAATTCTGGAAAGCAATCATGACCTTCGACAATGCCACTCTCAACGACATCACATCCTCGTGGGGAGTCAAAGCCCCTGATCTATTTGCTTCTGCTACACTGATGAGACCGTATGATGGCGGGGATGGCAGTACTAAAGAACGTATCACCAGAGATCTTAAGGGGAAAACGCCTGCAGAACGCCACTACGAAGTTCAAGAGCGCATGCGTCAAGGTATCCGCGACGTTCTCTCCGAAGAAGAGAATTTCCCACGGGAGCTCCTCTTTATCGGTCGCAATATGCGTATTGTGCAAGGAAACAACCAATTCCTCGGCTCGCCTGTAAATAGAATAAAGATGACTGGGTGGTGGGCGTCGCGTAGTTTAGTCGATGATGTGGGGCTGGGATGGAGGGAGAGATGGGCCAATGGTTGGAGGCATTTGCTGTTTAGATTCGTGTTACTCAGTAGTGATGCTGTGTTCTTCGTAAGCAAGGTCCGGCAATGGGTAGGGTGGGGAGAGGGAATGGAGGACGATATCGAGAAGCAGATGAGAATGTTGGCGAAGGATCAGTTTGGAGTGGATCTGCAGCATAGTGTTTTCGAGGGTTAGGTTCTCCAGTGCTGAAAAACATGCTGGTTCAAGACGATGTATCTTGGCAAATCGAAATGAATGTCCCATAGTATGTGGGATATTCCGATTGTTGAGCTATCCAT
Organism: Clarireedia sp. CPB17; assembly: GCA_002242865.1. Taxonomy (NCBI): domain Eukaryota; kingdom Fungi; phylum Ascomycota; class Leotiomycetes; order Helotiales; family Rutstroemiaceae; genus Clarireedia; species Clarireedia sp. CPB17. Next base: position 8,948 of record LLKJ01000227.1, read on the forward strand.
AATTTATGTTTCTCTGCGCAGGGGAGGTAGAAAAGGCCGATTATGCGGCGTTCAGCACAAGACAGGAGGCGGATTGAGAAGATCGGAAGGCAGAGGATGAAACGCATAGATATGGACTTGTATGGCGTAACGACTTGATATCCTCTCTTCTTCCTCTTATATTTTATATCTCATCTCCAAGCAAGCGTAGAGATGTTGATGGTATGACGAGCATGACCATGACATATAGAATAGATCATAGAAAGTATACATCTAAATCCACTCAGTCGTGTACAAATCCATACCTCTATAATGACTTGGAAAGGCGGGGAATGTCTGACGTTCAGTGCAAGAAGCTTGTAGGAGAACTTTACGTGGAGAAATGAAGTATGCACATTCTCTGGCGCAGAAAGATTAAGCCGGCAGGCAAAAGAGTACTCCTGGTTAAATCACGTGAATAGCCGCCGAGTGGCGTTGATATCTAGAACGTCTAGTCTTGACACACATTATCAGACAATGAGAGCCGTGAGAGGTCACACCCGTAATGGTCTCTCAGCGCTTTGTACACGGAAGAACCGCGGTAGGAGGAACACACCATGGAAACATGCTACTACTACGTGTGATGGAACGCAACACGATGATATGGTAGACGGTTCAGCTATCAGAGACGCAGACACAGGCACGCGGCGATATCGTGTCAAACTGTAATGTATGAGAAGAGTAAGTTCGGGGCGGTCACGCACTTCACACCATGTTGGACATTCATCCCCAAGGTCTTCGGGGTATGGTTCGTCCGTAACAACAACTATCGAAGGGAGGGTCGTCAAGAACTACTTCCAAGAGGTTGACGACAGCTCGTCAGTGGAGTGCGAGCGTGTGCTTCCCATGGTTTAGATGCTTCCTGATTCTTTCGTAACATCTACTTTGCTTGTGCAAGTGGACTATGTCTACAATTGGCATGAGCGCGAGCTGGAGGGCGAGGTATCTGATGGTTTGGATGCAAGAGATCAAGAACTCCATTCACATTCGGCAAAAGCAAAGTATGTATTGTTCAAGCATGAGTCTAATCTGAGCACCTAATGATTGCTCTTGGGTAAAGTGAGTAGAAAAGTACTGGTCATGATACAGATGCCGAGAGGATACATGAGGATAAATGAGACTTTGGCGTTCTGCAGAGGGTGGTAAGATGGAGAGATTTCCCATCTTGCTAAGATAGATGGAAGGAAGACAGGTAAATTGTCCTTGCATAGTTGCATGGCTGCTGGAATCCTCTCTTGAAGCTCGATCAAGTTGGCATCGGTCAACTATCCCATTCTCGTCCGATGCTGAGGTTTCCAGCAGGCTAATCGTCGTCACTTAGCAACGCCTGCTCTTGCCTCTTTGAACTCCTGTAGCCAATCAGAGGTTCTTGAATTACGGCTCGGAAACTTTATATCTCATTCACTTCCACCCATCCAGTATTCCTCAGCTTTATATTCACTGTTTACTTTCTACCTGTCCCTTCAATCTTTTCTTTCTTTCTACACCTTACAACCTCTCTCTCCATCACCCATCAACCAAGACCAGGAATACCAGGTCTCTTCGATCTTGATCAATTCTCTCAATTACTTCTCTTTTCTCTCCATCATCTTCTTTTCTCAGGTCAAGGCATCTCAATCCTTCACCTTCCGCCTTCTTCTTTCCGCAACAATTTCACACTCGACTTCTTGATTGTAAGTTCAAAAAAACTGCGCTTTCCTCTTTTTCCTTTCCTCGCACACTCTCGCCGCCTCTCGGTAATATTCATTGTTTTCATTGAATTCTCTGCCCAAACTTGCAACAATACCGAAACTTTGTTGACGTCGGAGCCCTTTCGCACATACAACTCCAACTGACATTAACATCTTACTTATTGACCTGTGCAGCAGCAAGAATTCTCAATCACTTTCAGCAACTTCAATTGACACCTCGTTCATTACGTTCCAACTTCACATGTAAGTGCCTCAATTCCTTCTCGTTTTCGATTCCTCCCTCTCCTACCATATGACCATCAACTTCAGTTGAGAACAAACTGACTCTCTCTCAAATACCTGCAATCTAGCAAGATCCTCAAGCACTGCTATGGGCATACGCACTGGCGGTTTTCACTTCTTGAATATTTCTTACGCAGACACTTTCCACTTTCGCTCCTTTCTTGTCTTCAACCAATTTATTTTCCCACCACGAGATCGATCACTGACTTACTTTACAGTTCTCAAACAATCTTCACGTCTTCGTGGTAAGTCATCATCAATATTCTCCGCTGTTTTTAACGGGATGAGAACAATTGCTCCAATTACTTCTTCTTTTCACCCGTCTCTCACCCGCGCATGTTACTGTGACATAACTAACATCAATCACTCGCAGATACATCAGCTATCATGGCTGCTTGGGAAACCGAAGACATGGCTGCTGCCTTGCCTGATTCGGCCAGCCAAGCCGGTGACGATGCCGTTTCCACTGTCGAACGCAAGAACCCACAAGAGGCTGGCTGGGTCAAAAAACAATCCTACAACTACGACGTCTACAACAAATCATCAAAAGAGCTCGCGGATGCTCAAGCTGAAGCTGCAGCTGCTGCAGGTGATGAGCCACAGGCTGATGAAGAAGTCGAAGGAGAATCAGAAACTCTTGCTGTCGGTGGTTTGCGTGAGGGTGAATGGGCATCTAATGGTGCAGTTTACCAGTGGGATGAGGAATATGGAGATGTCGGTCCTGCTTTTCCTGACCTTGAGGAGCAATTGTTTGGCAAGAAGAACAACCATGTCCGCGAGGGTGTGCATTTTGACAAGTATTATATTCCATCTACTTTCAGGAACCCATGCTAATACTTCCCTAGGATAGCTGAGCTTGTGGTCGTTCAAGAAGGCACTGTCAAGATTGAGGCTGTTAGAAAATTCGAGGACGCCGGCTTGCATCCTGTCATGCTGCAAAATGTAAAGCTCGCTGGATACAATGTTCCAACCCCAATTCAGCAATATTGTCTTCCAGCAGTGAAGAAAGGTCATGATATAGTTGCGTGTGCCCAGACTGGTAAGCTATATCCTTCCTGGTGAGCATTTTCTTTCGGAACTAATTGGTCGTTATGAATTAGGCTCTGGCAAAACAGCCGCTTTTCTCATCCCAATCTTGTCAAAGTTGATGGGCAAGGCAAAGAAGCTCGCAGCACCTAGACCCAACCCGGCCACCTATGATCCTGTTAGAGAGGGTATGATCAGAGCTGAGCCGTTGGTTCTTGTAGTTTGCCCAAGTCGAGAACTAGCAACTCAGATCTTTGATGAAGCTCGTCGCTTCTGTTACCGAACTATGCTTCGTCCTTGCGTCGTCTACGGTGGTGGGCCTTTGGTGGAGCAGCTCAATCAGCTTAGCAAGGGTTGTGATGTACTGATTGGTACTCCTGGTCGCTTGTGTGATATGATTCGTCGTCCTCATGCTTTGACTTTGAAGCGACTCAAGTATATGGTAATCGATGAAGCCGATGAGATGTTGCAATCCGACTGGGAGACCGAGCTCAACCAGATCATGACCGGAGGAGGTGAGCATAATTTGACCGATCTTGTATGACTCAGACTAATTCTTTTCTAGACCAGGAGGAGGGAAACATCACCTACATGATGTTTTCTGCAACTTTCCCGAAGAACGCCCGAAAGCTTGCTAAGGACCATCTATCGCATGACCATGTGCGGATTCGCGTTGGTCGCGCTGGCAGTTCTCACAAGAACATTAAGCAAGACATTATCTATGTCGAATCTGCCAGCAAGCGTCAGGCGTTATACGATTTGCTTATGTCCACACCCCCGGCTAGGACTATCATCTTTGTCAACAGTAAGCGTGCGGCAGATGAGATTGATGACTACCTCTTCAATAGCGATTTGCCTTGCACGTCTATCCATGCAGACCGCACGCAACGCGAACGTGAAGACTCGATTCGTGCGTTCCGCAATGGTAAAACTCCCATCTTGATCGCTACTGGTGTCTCAGCTCGTGGACTGGACGTACACAATGTCATGCACGTCATCAACTATGATCTGCCTTCTACTCAGTATGGCGGTATTGAAGAGTACACGCATCGCATTGGTCAGTCTACTTCCCCAGATTCTTTATACACAACTAACTTGGCCATTTTAGGTCGTACTGGACGTATTGGGAACATGGGTCTTGCGACCTCGTTCTACAATGACCGAGATTCTGACATTGCCGAGACACTTGTCAAGGTTCTCTTGGAAAATGGTCAACAGGTCCCCGATTTCCTTCAGGAGCACATCCCAGAAGGTTTCACTCTAGATGATGAGACTGGCATTGCCAATGGTGATGTGAAAGCTCTTAGCTTTGATGATGAGTCTGATGGTGAGGATACAGAAGGCGAGGGGGATGGCGAGAAGGTAGAGGGCGATACTACTGACGGTGATGCTTGGGGTACTGCTACTGGCGGTGGTGATACATGGGGAGCTGGTACTGCCGAAGCTACACCTGCAGCCGGTGGTGGATGGGGGCCCGCGACTGAGACTGCCGAATCTGTGCCTGCTGCTGCACCTGCTACTGCTGGTGGATAGGGTGCTAATGGTGGAGGATGGTAATTTCCGTTCTTGTTGTTGACATGAATTGGGATATTCAGTTGTCATGCAATTCTCTTGCCATGAACACTTCCGTATCATAGCCATTTGCTCCGATTTGTCAGATATTTGGGGGATATGTATACCTATACTTGGGCTGGGATGTAGCCTTTTGGGCGAGATTGGCCTTGCTGTGAACAAGGATATCTTGCCTGGTATGGATGAAAAGTTTAATGGCGGAATCGTTCTAGGTAGAACAATAAGAGCCAGAAGTAGTGCAATACAATGTTTAATCTATAGTTTGTCATTGTGATGCTGTAAGGTGGATTGAGAGATATTAAGCTTCATGCAGTTTCCCTCTTAAAGATATGGCAGCCGGACGGGGAGCGAGGAAAGCCTCAGCCTCATAGATTGAAGTATTGGACCGATATGCTTCTATCCTTCGGGACGTTACACGGTCACAATTGCCATTCCAATGCTTCACACTCTCCGAAGTTGGGTTTGGGTTCGATGTGCTATGTGCCGTGCGTAGTGCTCGCGTGATGTGGTGTGATATGCTATGCGGAAGAAGACTGTAGGAAGAAAAGGGCGTAGTCACCTCACAGTAGAAGAGAGCGGCAACGCGGAAGGGGGGCGGGGAGCTTTGGATGGATATATGTATGTAGATGATAGAAATAGAAAAGTGGTTAAGAGGTGAAAGCTGGAGGGAGGTGGGG
>LLKJ01002406.1:0-15623 GCA_002242865.1 Clarireedia sp. CPB17
GTGGGAAGCAACAGGGGGCAAGAAGAACATGAGGGGTGCAATTATGTATGGGGGAAATGTTAAGGGAAGAAGTTCAGATGCGTGGGATGGGGAATGGATACATATATGGGAGCGGAAATGGTTTTGTGTGTCGGAGATATGAAGAGAAACGGTTTAGATGTGTCGGAGGGGCAAGGTATAGGTATATGCTACAAACTTGCCTACCGGGTAGGTAGAGTACCCGCTGGGTTAGAGCATCTTTTAGAACAATTTGAAAGGGATATTGAGTACTTACTGGCTATACCGGACCTTATTCCGGCATATGCCACTACTGCTTAGTTTGTAAGGTGAATTGAAGTGCTGGAGAACCTACCTATTAGTACCTATTTCGCAACCTATGTGGAAGAGGGGGGGTTTATATATATGGAAAAGACATGTTTTTGTTTGTCAGAGGGTATATAGGAAAGGTATATTGGGTGGTTTAGATAAATACTTTTGGTCATTATTGATCCATGATCTGAGTTTCAGTTAATCAAACACTGAAGCCAGGGCCCAGAGTTACACTAACGAGCTGATAGATTGACTAATAAAAGGCGCTGGAACGGGGACTACAAATGTCCATCCTCACCACCGACTAGAAGAGATCTAACAAGATTGGCAAGACCTTTTTTACTTTGTTGGTGGTTGATTATCACGAGCTGAGTAATAGCGTGTTTACGCTGCAAACCGGCGTGCTTACAACAACGTTTCATTCGCGTTTGTCGTTGCATTTATTTATTCTTCAACTAACATCATTGCCGCTCCTTTGGGTCTATGACACTTATCAGGGCATTATTTTCAAAGCTACTTCCATTCTCAAACATCTCATCATGCCTGCTTCTCCAAGCTCCGTCAAGTTTCCACCCACCTTGCTCTCACCATTACCACCACCCTCATCGCCATCATCGTCGTCACCATCATCCGCTAGACCTCGAACGACATTCTTGACTTTACCTCGCGAACTTCGAGATAATTGTTACACAATGGCCTTGGAAAACTCAATTTCTATTGTGGTGTGGTCTGAAAACGGAGAAAACGTCGAGAGAAATGATAGCCTTCACGACGGGTTCTGGGGAGTAAGAGAGGATCGAGATGCTACTGCCGACGTCCGAAACACATTTTCGAATCTTCTTCGATCTAATAGGACCGTAGCCCATGAGGCTGCGATGATGTTCTATCACAAGAATCAATTTTACTTTTGGGGTGATTGGTTGTGGGAAACAGTTGCGGGATGGTTGTTGAAAATTGGACCAACAAATCGTGCTTACGTCTCTCAAATCAAATTACAAACACTGCGTCCTCCACATGGCTCGGTATCACCGGATAGGCATCACTCTGCCAGTGCTTATGCTCTAAACCAACTCTTCGCGCGGAATCCTTATTTGTACCTGGATCCAACTACAGCAGGGATTGTGGAATCAATGAACCATGCGATCGAAATGTTCTCTCGAGTTCTCATAAGGACTCCTCATGCTGAAGGGATGTTAACAGTCACTATGTCATTAAACCGGCCCTTAATACCAGAGACTGAACCCCTCAGTGTTGATAGGGGCGAACCTGCGAGCAATGTTTTCACCATGGATCTTCCGAATATAATGCAGGAACTTTGCGAGCGAATGAGCGATATTGAAGTTCTGTGGAATGGTATCATGGATAAGAAGTTTATTACTAGAAGAAGAGCTGAGATCGGGAGGTCGTGGGAGTTAGTGAGTGAGGAGGAAAAGGACAATCCGGCTTCGGGGCGTACTCGCAAGTTTACACTGTTTGTTATGAAGTGGACGCCTATCACAGAATTAATTCGCCGCAGAACCTTTCCTATCGAATGATCGCCTGTTGAAATAAGTGGTTTTTGGAGAGAGAGAGCAGAGGTCACTTCGATGAGGATATAGGTGTTGTCAGACAGATTTCTAGCTATTCGAGGATTCCATTTCGCAAATGTTACAGAAAATTTGTACCAGAGACTGAAAGCCATAGAATACGTTAAATGAAGGAAATTTTCTTGCTTATATCTGGTATCCACCATTACCAAGAATATTCAAGGATAATCCAGCTCTTTAGTTACTTCACATTGGGCATCCAAATTAGGCGACTGATATAGGACAAAATGGACTATGTAAACAGCACCTCTCTCCTACTTTAATGCTTGTTTCCATGTGACAAGAGGGAATATCAGCGCAACACTGGGCAGAAAGGCAAGTTGATGATACAAAGCTACTGCTGCATCTGACCACTGAGTTTCTTGCCGCTTTCTGAACACTGAAGAAAGAACACTGGACAATTTCTAGTGGCATTTCTATGGTTGACGAACTATATTGGGATGAGCCAAGAGATTTGGAACGATGGTCATGAGTAGGTAATCTGTCACGATGATTCTAGTAATGCAGAAGCTGTTGTGACGGGTAGGCCGGAACCAACGGAGATATTTGTTTTCTAGTCTCATGTTGACTAACCAAGTACATATCCTGTTCATGCGCCTTGAGGGATAACTTTGATGGATATTTTGCAGTCTGCAGAAGAGCCAATTTTGCATTGTAATGCTGTTTTTATTCGCAACGCGTAGCTGCAACTACGAAAGAGCTGAAATCTACCTAGGCAATGCTCTCACTCTCAGAGTTGCTTCATTACATGCGATCCCTCTCTCTGCCCATGCTACCCTGACTAGACTGCAATAAAGTTGGGGAAAATGCTAGGTTCTCAGAGGCAGTCGCTACATTTTTGTGAATTAGTCTGGGAAGCAAAATTATTTGCTTGAGAGACATCCAGGCAAACCAGGGTATAGAAGTAACTGTGGCCATTGATTACAACAAGAATATCGAGCAATGAGGAGGAATCTAATGAGTGCCATTCGTTGTAGGCTCAGGCATGTTGACCACCACCTTTAAGGCGCCATGTTTCGATGATGCATTGAAAGCCTCGTAGGCGCCGTGGATGTCATCAAATGCGAAATCTGAAAAAAAAAAAAAATTTAGCGTAATTCCGAAAACAAACCAATGATACGTACTGTGAGAGATAAGGAAACGAGGATCGATGCTACCCGACTCGACCATCTTCAGTAGATCGGGGGTAGTAACAGCGTCAATGAGCCGAGTCCTCAGACCTAGAAAGAAAGTTAGTTATCGTCAGAAATGGAGACTTAGGTGAGAATACAAATATTGCGATGCCACAGTTTCTCTAGATGAAGCTCGCATGATTCTCCAAAGACCCCCAGACTGGCAATGGTCCCGCCAGCGCCGACTAGAGCTTGCGCAATCTCGAAAGATTCAGCATTGCCCACAGCTTCAATAACCACGTCATATCCCCGTTCTTTGGTCAGCCCTAGAGCCGAAGCAATCACAGCATCCTTTCCGTCGAGAACAGTGAGTGTATGATCCGCACCCATAGACTTGGCCGTCTCAAGTCTGGGACTACCCCTCCCCACCATAACCGTCATAGCCGGACCGAACAAATTCCTCGCCATCTGCAAGATCATCAATCCGATCGGGCCACTCCCTATGATCACGATGGTAGACCCAGGTTGAATATTACCATTCAGAATACCACATTCATAAGAGGTCGGAACCGTATCTGAAAGTGTAACAGCGGTTTTCAGGTCGATGCTCTCTGGCAATGTGTGCAGCGAGAACGAAGCATGTGGAATGCGGACGTACTCGGCCTGTGTGCCATCGATCGTATTTCCAAGAATCCAACCGCCGGATTCACACTGAGATGGCATCTTCCTGCGGCAGTAATGACAGAGCCCACAGGATGTGATGCAGGAGATGAGAACCTTCTGGCCGACGGTGAAGTTTGTAACAGCAGCACCCAGAGATTCAATGATACCGACTCCCTCGTGGCCGAGGATGCGACCCGGAGTACATGTCGCGACATGTCCTTGGAGAATGTGGAGGTCTGTCCCGCAGATTGTGGTATGAAGGACCTTGACGATAGCGTCGGTTGGTGCCGATATTATCGGTTTCGGGCGGTCTTCGACGGAGATGTTACTCTCGCCTGTGTAGATAACGGCTTTCATATTTGCGGTTCGTTGAAGCAAAATTTTACTTCACTACGCCAAGATAATCTTCGGGTAATGAAGGTAGATTTTGGGCAACATGTCGAAACATAGCTACGCCCGTATTTATAGTCGGTTCACAGTCTGAAAATATACGCACTCAGCTTGGAAATCCCCGCCACTAAGTATTGACTTGGCTCAGCTAGCGTTGCAACGGTCAGGTAAATGGGCAAGGTGGGGTGATAACAAGTAGGGGTCGGCGCACTATATGTGCCTAACGCTCGTCAGCCTCCCCGGAAGAAAGGTTAAATTCTTCTGTGTCCTGCTCCCTAAAATCCAGTCTGTATGCAGGTGGGAGAATGGTAATTTATTTTCCGGAGTCTCCTGACTGCAAGAATCATGAATCAAATCATACCGTATATTTCCAACTGAATTAGCAAATACAATCTAACTACTGCAGAAAGGGTCCCGAGAATTTCCGAGCATTTTACTAACATAGAGGTGGATATGAATCAAAGTTACCGAAAAACACAGCTGAAATGCAAGTGCTCATTTATGGAACTCGGCTAACGATCCGGCCCGGTCGGTACACAGCTGAATTGCTAACCGACGCATTTGTATTGGATGTAAATCTACCGAAGGGCACAAGGGCACCGTCCCCGCAGCCGAAAGCGTACATGGCACAACCTAACTGGCTTCTTACCCTTATCTGTTTTTCCACAAAGGTCACTTCACTTCTCCCAAAATTTTCTGCGAATCCTTTTGGGACTAGAGCTAACTGAGAAAGGACATTTCCGACTCTGTGGATGCAATCAAGAGCTGAGGGAGCTTTACAGTGCATTCGAAGGGGACGTGGGTCTCCGAGAGATGCAAGGGCATGGAAAACGACGTGTATCCATGAAACTTGAGCACAAAAAGGCAGTAAGAATGATGATCTGTAATTCAGAAGAAGAAAAAGAACTCTCCAATTCACCTCTCTGTATTCAATTTCACCTGCATCTGAATCAAGGTACGCCTTGTAATGGAATAAACTAAAAGCTTGGCCTGAAAATTACCAATGACGCGAAGCTAACGGGACTAAATTCGACGGATTCAAGATACTTGATGGTACTTGAGAAACTTTGCAGCCGCATCATGCCCCCTGCTGGTTGCAGCTTTCATTGCATGCTCAAATTGAACACGCCAAGTGCCGGTGATCTCTGGCTTTTCTAGTAGAAGTAATTTCAACATGTCTAATTGACCAAGCTCCGCAGCAATCTTGAGGGCAGAACCTTTTAAAGATCCGGGAGCGGCCACATCTACTCCTTTCTTAATAAGAAGTCTTGCTATGCGTAGAGAACGGCTCAGGACAGCACCTTGTAGTGCAGTTAACCCCCAGTCCATGACAGCTGGAGCGTGAACATCAGCTCCTTCTTCCAGGAGAATTTTTACGATCTCATAGTATCCCCCTTCTGCCGCAGCTTGAAGTGCTGTAAAACCCCCAGTTGGTGGGCTATTTACAGCAGCTCCTCTCTCGATTAAAAGTCGAAGAATTTCTTCATTTCCAGTTCGTGCCGCCAGCGCTATGACTCCATTTCGGCAATCGTTAGGGTTGGCCCCTGCACCCAACAATAACTTCACAAGAGTAACGTCTCCTTCGGAAACTGCTATTTGCAAAGCGGTCCGATGCCTCTTCTCCGTCGAAAGAGAATTCGCCTCTGCCCCAAAGCTAATCAGCAATTCAACAAGGTAAATATTTCCTGATTCCACAGCGGCTTGTAGAACTGTGGGGGCAGACGTAGGCCAGTTGACGTTTGTACCAGCTTTGGGTAATCGGTGTACAATTCCAACATTCCCCTCTCGAACCGCAGCTGTCAGTCGGATAGACATTGCCAAACGGGAAATACCGGCTACCAGAGTCTTGTCATGCTTGATCCACGGGTAGTTGTTATCAGCAGCTGAATCAAGAAGGAGCTCGACCATGGGCAAGTTCCCTAATCTACTTGCTACAGCCAAAGGTGGGAAAAATTTGTTCTTACTGTAGCACAATGGCGCTTCGCAAACCTCTCCATCATCGAAAACCTCAGTGACATCTTTGTAACCATCATCGCCATTGCAATCTTCATCGCTATCGTCATCCTTATCATAATTAGTCCCGCCAAATTCATTTCTTGGGTCCAGCATTGCATTCAGTTTAATGCCTAGACCAAGAATAAACTTAACAAATTCCGTGTCTCCTGAGCACACAGCTATGCTTAGAACATTTTTACCACCGTAGCCCACTTTATTGATGTCTGCACCAGACTCCAAGAGCAATTTGATGAGCTCTTGGTTTTGTAGCCTTGTAGCGATGAAGATTGACCTATCTTGACTGGCCGCTGGTCTCTGGGCGAGAAGGAAACGAACCATCTCAATATTATTCAAGCTTGTGGCCATTTCAAGTGCCGTTCTCTGTCCACGTGTGTTATGAAAAATATCAGCCCCAGAAGCTAACAGAAGCTTCACAACTTTCAAGCTTCCTGAAGACACAGCGGCGGATAGTGATGCGACAGCTGGGAGATCGCGAGTAGACTCCCATGCCACAGAGTTGTTGGGGCTTGAATGTGCATCTAACAAAAGTTTGCAGAGCTTCAAGTTTCCATGTTCAGCAGCCCACTGCAGTGCACTCCTTTGGCCCTCTTCGTGAACAGGTGCATCAACATTTGCGCCACGCTGCAAAAGCTGTATAACAGCTTCATGGTCTTCCATCATGACAGCACATTGCAGCGGCGTTTGCCCGGTGTATCTTGTTCCCCAGTATTTATCTATTAGATTAACCTGAGCACCACGGCTCAAGAGATCTCCAAGTAGATCCATCTGGCTTGTGCTAATTGCACACGTCAATGGACACCCAGACATCCCAAAGCAGGCATCAATATCTGCTCCATAACCAAGTAGTAAATGTGTAATCTCCACATCCCTTGCCATTATAGAATTCTGAAGCGCGGAGGCCCCACAACTATGAGGTACGTTAACAGCAGCTCCCCTGCTGATGAGCAATTTTGCGATTTCGACCGAACCAGAATGTGCTGCGAGCTGAAGGGGGGTCTGCAGAATCCGAGAACTCAAAATTGTGGCTGTAAGGTGGTTCCGAATTATGATAGGGTCGTTCGACATCTTTTAATGCATGAATATCCGCTCCAGACTCAGGTAGCAGCTCCGCTAATTCGTAATTACGCTCTAAAGCTGCGAGTGAAGTGGTGTATGACGGTAAACCGTCTGGCTGCCCATTCTCCTTATTAAGATGTCTGGATTGAGCCCTCCCTGGAGCATTATTCTCACTACTTCAACATTTCCAGCGCGGATTGCGCCAGAAAAGATACCTTCGACAAAGGCATCACTCGTCGGCATCTTGTTGGAGAGCATAAACCTGAGGAATGGATGGTTCTGGTCCTGTTTGAGCCATTGGAAGAGTTCGTCAGAGATGCGATCAGCAACTTCGTCTTCGAGCAAATTGTTTGACAAAAGAAACACCGCGAGATTGAGAAATTCTAAAGTGTTTCCATGTAAATTATCCGACACAAGATTGCGGAGGATGTCAGTGATATATTCGTCATGCTTGTCATCTTCGTCATGATGCTGTGGCATGACATCACGCAACCGATAAAAGGTTCTCTCCATCACTTTGGCAAACTCTTCCGATGGAATTAGAGAGCTTGTGGAGTACAAATTCGGTATCATCACCCGCAGCGAAACGTCTGACATATTTTTGATGCTGTCCAGGTTTCCTGCGGAGTATCAGCAACGAAACTTTGAAAATTAAGAGAAGCTAGCCAGCGATACACGTACCTAGCGAATGAAATTGTTTCTGAAAGTAAATCCAAGGGAGATCACTTGTCCTTATACTCTTCATGTACGAGTCAGATGCAGGGGTGAGGATGACCAGTTTTTCTGGCGTTTTACATCTGACCACTACTTCCGATTAAAGACGACAAGCCTTTTCTTGCAGCATTAGAGTACTTACAAGTCATTCGCTCTCCAAATCCAACATTGATCCGGTTGATTTTCTGGCGAATTTCGTACTTTGATATCAACATACCGTCGATGTACACCTCGCTCTCAATATTTTGCCGTTGTCTAGTCTCAAGTCGAAGTTTCAAGAACTCCTTATGAGGTCTACTGATTTTCCTCCGAAACCCCCAAGCCCTCAATTTCCTCTCATATGATCTTTTACTGCATATGGGTATATCAGATATTGTTATGTATATTGCTGAAGTTGGAAACTCAGTATGCCAAGCAAATCATCACAGTTGCTTACCTCTTAGTGAACCCAAACTGCTCCTTTGTGGTATCCATAACCTGTTTCACTGGTTTCTTGTCGTCGACGTACAGCTCCTTGATCGTTGCCTTGCAATCATCCCATGTGGGGTCGCTCTTGGGGACAAGGCTTGCCATGTTGGAGGTTCGGTCACTTCGTCGAAACGAGTCCAGAAGCTTAGATGTTGAGTTGAGATTCGGATTTTGTCTATTTAGAGACTGCGATGGGAGTTAACGGCGAAAGAGGAAGTTGAAAAGAGTGAAAAGAGATTGTCCTGCTGCCAACGTGTGTCGTGGTGGTGTCTTTTACTTGTAGCCGTCTAAATTATCTCTGTATGCAGGTTGTGTGATGTCCCCGCGCACCTGATTCGTCAATAACAAACCCGTCAAGCCACGAATACCAAGGGTTGCAGAGTGATGTGACTCAAAGTATATTTTTAAATACGTCGTACAAAGGCTTCAGTTTGTGGGTTTCTTCTATAATCCCTGCATTATGTAGGCTTGTACGATAAGTTTCCAACCTTCTAGATACACCGAAAATCCATCCAAACCCTTGCTTCATTTGTTCTTTACAATACCGTCAACTGGCGAGGCTAGAGCGATTGTACTGTCCTACCACTGCATTCATGCTGACAAGTGAAGCATCCCACCCCCCTTCCAACATACTTTTCTCCACCAAAACACCATTCAATTGGTTCCTTACAGAACCGTCAAAAATATATTGTGCTACACAAATTTGGTAGCCATGATGTGGAAAGTGGGATTTTGCCCATTGAGGAGTTGCTTCCCAGGCTATAAAGAAGCATTTAAAGTCCTGCCTGTCTGTCTCTCCAGAATCTTTCTCTACATCACTTGAATATACTTCACGGAAATTTGGCATCTTTGCTACTTTAGCTTGACCCATTCCAGGTGAGTGTCACTTCAGCTTTCATTCAGTCCAGTTGTCTCCTTGACGATAGCCCTACCCTATTCCTGAAGTACTCGGGAAAGTCAAAGCTCCCGGATATCCTATTGCTAGACTCCTTATACCTCTTTATCTACGATGTGGTCTAGGGCAGATCCAAGTAGCAGTAGTGGGAATAAATGTGTCGGATCGTGCTGGGCCTTTCGCTAATAACTTTACAGACCCAAGCCCTATTCTCTCAGTACCTCCAACAACTGAGAAGCGGAAATCATGGCACCATATAAACCCAACAACTCCACGCTCCAGGCCACAGCCACGCCCGAGACCTCAGAGTCAATGAAGGATCTTTTGCTTCTGTGGCTGCCGGAACCCACACTCTTTCCGTTACCGAAGACACCCAACTCACTCCCAACTCATACGATAATGCTTCGCAATACGTTCACCAAGACACTTCCGACATGGAACTTCCTGGAGACAACCCGCAGGGAGTATACATATACTCCGCTTCGGACCTCACTAACCCATCGACCTCCACCTGGAATCACATGAACCAACAAGACACCTCCGTCAATTATCACTTCCAAGAACATCGACAGGGAAACAATCCATATGGTAATTCGAACGTCGCCTACCAACGTACTCCTACAGTTGACCATCATCAAGAAAGTACCCAAGGAGCCTATCAATTCGTCACTCGGCCATGGGAACATCGCAACAATACCTCCGGCCACGCCTCTACGGATGCGATGTCCTGGTCCACAATGGAAAGATGGGAAAACAAAACTATTCGTGAGCAGCCTTGGCATGGCGTTGACAGTGTGTATGTTGATGCTGGCATGGAGCATGGCGATGGTCAAGTTGATGGTGCGCAAGACAACTTGGAGGGTCAGACAGACTGTGTGGATAGTATGGTGTGTGAAGGCTCTTCTGAGATGTGGTGGGCTTGACCGGTGATTTTATAGATTGGATGGTATGGTTTTGGATTTGATGTGAGACTTGGAGTAGTACTTATACTTTTGCGCGAATAATAAAGAACTTTGTTGACATTCTGCCATGGCCCATCGTTGTGCATCTTGTTCATTCATTCTGTGATATTAAAGACCGCATCACAATGAGTTTCCGTACGCCAGATCGTCAAAATTTCCACTCCTTGATTAATTATTGAAACTAATCAATGGGAGGGAGACTCAAGCAGCTATACAAGCAGCTTGCTCTGCCAAGGAAAACGCTGCCCCACGAACATAATACATATACCATTAAATGAGAAGACCTTCGTTGCATCGCGGTCTATGTTCACCACCCATAAAACTGCGGATGAAAATCACTGCCCAATAATGTGATAGTAAGATTACCCTTGACCGTAGAAGCTTCTTCCAGTCCAGATGTAACTCGCAGGCGTACGAGTATTTCAAGACATCCATACTTGGTTATCAGTCATCCAGAATTGTCCATGAATAAAGAACCCTGCCAGTTAAATCCCGAACTGAACATCATTTCGAATAATCCATCTACATCATCGCTCCTAGGTACTTGTATTTCTTCACGTGGCTCATCTTTCAGGATTGTAGAGAAAACGTTGTTGATGATGGTACGGTAGTCGGCTGCAGGATGGGCATCTGAAGTCCGAGAAACAGCGTCAAAGATCTGGGATGCAAGTGAGATCATACGATAAAAGAGGGAAGTTTTTCGAGGCGGTTTCGGATACAATGTCGAAGTATCCCGAGAAAGGTGATGAGTGATTTGCAGCTCATCTGAGTGGAGAATTTAGCAGATGCCTAAGCATAATATGAATGTCTCTGGATCATCTTAAGGTGAGGATCTTACTTACCATCAATAGCTTTACGAGCATAACAGAGGACAAGAAACACAGCGGCGAAACTATGGGTTATCCATGCGGAATCGACGGCAAATCGGAAACGAAAAAGAGCATCCTCGGAGATGGTGAACGCCATACGCGTTAACGATGACAAGGATGTTGGAGGCCAAGTGGACCAACTACTCTGCTGTGAAAGAGCGTATATCGTTTCACTGGCTGCGGTGACGCTTACCTCGAGTGCTTGGACTGTTGAGACATCCAGTTTCGTTGACGTTTTTGATGGGGATAAAGCAGGTCCGAGACATGTACTATTCAGAGCAAGCCGATACCACTACAGGAGTTCGTTAGCTTGTGGAGAATTATATTTGTGATACCATGAAACCATACCCTGATGCTTGTCCACGGCATCGAATGTGGGTGACTTATATCTAGGGATAAGTTTGTTAGCCGGTATCTCTAGCATGATTAAGATTAGATGCTCACTGTTGATTTTATGCTTCCAAGACCTGCAATTCGTGTTAAATTCCAACTCAAATCATGGACTTGATGTAAGGAACACTTACCTTTCCCATTCATCTAACGCAGTATTCGCGTCTTTTAGACTTTCAGGATCTAGCGCCCGGGCCAAAGCATTTCCACTCTTCAGAACAATTGTCCTAACAATCATCACGAGATCACAAACAGCAGCTACCCTAGAATCATGTGGCTGCACAGCGTCTTTGTGAGATGCAAATCTTTTCACAATTCGAGATACGGGAGCCGGATCGATCGAGGCAGGCAAGCCGGCTGAGAGCATTAAATGAGTATCACATGTCAAGATGTTGATCCATACCCTCAGACGAGCTAGATCTTCTCTCTTCGGCTCTTCGATACTGTTTGGCATGAATGGTGCAACAGCAGAACGATCCAAGCCGAGGAAGATAGAATAGCGGATAGCAAGCCCAAGAACACTCCATGCAGACACATCGTTATCTACGAATGTTAGCAGCTTTACCTAGCTAGAGCTTAGAGTGATAAACGTTACTTACATCTTGTATGACAGACTCCTGGCATACGTTGTTCTACCGGCATCCACTGAATATAGAGTAGAAGACAACGTATGTGATCGAGTTTTACGTCTGAAAGGTTCGGTTGCAGTAACAAACGTGACATACTCGTGTCGAGTAGCGAAACTAGCTTTGGGTAGCATTCGTGAAGAGTTCGAGTAGTGGCCTCGCTAAATGAAAACCATGGGTCAGTTTTAATTCTATACTTTAGGGAAAAGGATGGCTGCTTCACCTGTCTGCTGTTTGCCAAAATCTGGCTCCAACAGTACAAACTGATAAGAAAAGGGTTGGGCTTGTCTGACGGACCAAAGCTGCTGACTTCTGGGTATGTATGCAGAGAAAAGGGGCATGAGGATGGCAGTGGGTGAAGTAACTTTTGAAGATCTATGTCAGTGAGTCAATCTATAGCTTTGAAGGGGATAACGCTACATATCGAATAAATCTTGCGACTCCTCGTTTGTTAATATACCATGGGCTACAGGATCTTGTCCAAAGCTTTGATATTCTTTCCATGTCAAAAGAGGAAGTATAGGGTCGTATGTCATGGGATCTGCAGACTTAATAGCCTCGGACCCTTCTTTCGACAAAGTAGCAATACTCCGTAAGGTTGACATAGGGGTATCCAAGTTAACTGCATCCATACTGAAACTGGTATCGGTTGGCGGCGCTGGCGAGATAGGGGTCGGCGTGGGCAAGTGTATATCACGTGATATGATTGTAGCAGAATCTGCTGCTGAATGATCTCTCGATGCTGATGGCCATGAGATTACTGGTGTGCCAGCAATATTGGTTGCTTCCGAGTCGCTCGAGATGAATAGGGGCGGTGCAGATTGACTACCATCAATTGCTTTGTCGCGCTTTAGGTCCCTGATCGTCTGCTCGAGCTCTTCGATTCGTTTGTTATGATCACGCATTCTAAAGCAATATCAACTTGGAACTCGCTCATTTATGAAGACATGACATACTGTAATTGCAACTTGCCCACTTTTTGGTTGGTAATCGCTATGGATTCGACCTCGTTTTCCAACGGGCTTGTCGTGAATGAACATGTAGCGCCGAGCTGACAACATCTCCGGCATGGCGATTTGACGTCTGACTGACCCTCACATTTCTGCTTGCGGCTTCGACACTAATCATTCATAGTGAGTATTTTAATGATAAATTAATACCTCTGTTGCCCAAATTCTTACTTGCATACAAGCACGGGAAGTCCTCGGGACCTTTGACGGTCGCTCGGCTTTACCGGCTTGTCCCAAATCATCTCGATCATCTTTGCTTCGTTGGCTCATCGAAAATACAAAGAAATCCTGTCGAAAAAGGTTACATTCATTGAACGCGTATAGGCTTTCAGAGCCTTAAAATCAGGGGATAGGATGAATGAGGTCGGGATCTGAGTGGAGTATATTTCGGGTTCTAAGATAAGAGGTCTTATCGGTTAGTCCCCGGCTTTCCCTCGTCATGGTGGTCTCTTGTGCATGCATGACTCGATGAACGATCTTGGTAACCTGTCGGAACACAGACAAATGATAGCTCATCCGTAGCCTTGAAGGCTTGTTCCTCGTCGATTCGAGCGTTTTGTTTCAAGCCTTGCGGTGATCATTCTCGCCGTAATTGGCCGGAGATACAACTGAGTGCACAGAGATGGTATGTCCTACTCTAAGAGTGGGTGCTAGATCTCAAGCGTAGGGACCAGATAATACCCGACTCACGCGATGAGCACTGGAAATCTTTGAAGCACGGGGATACCCGTCGTTGCGAGAATCATGCTTAATGAGGCCGTAGGATCGTTCCGATGCCGAAAAGGAACGAAAACCAGGAATGGAAAATAACTCGAAACGCGCTCACGGATCGTATGTGTTCAAGAGATAAATAATGACATGCAAAGATATGCCGATATTTGACCTAGGATATCAATGGATATGTCTTTAAGATACAAGTGTATCATCGAATATTTCCGGCTTTCTTGTCTCCACCTAGCTGCTGCCCGTGTTGTTCATGTGTTTATCCACGAATGTTTACCCGGAGTTAGACCCCCCCAGTGTCAACAGACAAGAAGACACAGCTCCGGACAGGTGTGGGGAGAAGCAAACTGATTTATCGCAATTATTGACGCGCCGGCACCCTTGGTGCCCTCTCACGCTATCATTATCTGGTTTTTCTTCGAAGCCTAATCTGAAGCTAATAGCTGATCTTATGGCTCCCAAGGAACTCGTGCACAGGTAAGTATCATTCTTTAGAGAGACCTTTCACGGCGAGAGTAATGCCTATCAGCTATAAGATTAAATTATTCTATGGTATTTTATGTTACTGCTCGAGTTCCCTAACAAGGCAAACTCAAGAAATGTTAAGGTTGGCTCGCATCCATGCCTCATACTATTCTCAAAATAACAGCAATTCAGATCGACATCTTTCTGGAAGGAACATGTATAACAAGCCATCCATTGACTTAACCTTGTGCTTACTTTGCCGAACGAATTATACTTCGTTTCTTTTTCTTCCAAGGCTAGTGCTCACGGGTTTCTGGCTATACGTCGATTCACTTGAGATCGGGTCATCACGATTTTCCTCGTCAGACGAAATCCCCCTCTCCCTGCAACTTCGAGTCAAAAATGAAAGAGGCTGCCCCGTGGCAACAAATGGAACACTCAATGGTGTGCATTCTTGAATAAGTGGAGGATTGAAAGAAATGCTGCATTGCTTCATGTGCTTGCTTTCGTTGGATCGGTTCGACTTTTGGAAGGACGTATTGACGCAAATATCTATGAATATTTCTCTTCTTTCTCGCCCATCATCTTGCACTCCCTCCTTTACCACTCATTTCCGGCCTCATTCTCTCTTCTCCCCATCTCCTCTTCCACTTCCCCCTGCCATATACCTCCTTGCGAATTCCCACCCACGAAAATCCATCCACGTACAAATCCAGCTTCACAATCCTCATCCTCGCGCTCGTCGACGGCACAGGCGTCATCACCCTATCCTTTTATTGCCCGCGAACCCCAATCTCAAAAAAAGACACCATAACATAGCCGCGGAAGAACTGGTGGGTAAATAC
Source organism: Clarireedia sp. CPB17 (assembly GCA_002242865.1). NCBI lineage: Eukaryota > Fungi > Ascomycota > Leotiomycetes > Helotiales > Rutstroemiaceae > Clarireedia > Clarireedia sp. CPB17. The sequence continues at coordinate 15,100 of LLKJ01002406.1, forward strand.
ACCGAGTAGCGGAGATGGGAGAATACTCGCCGTTTTTCCAGATATACTTTACTATTCAGACACAGGATTGGGGAGGCAATATTTCATGATGGGGGTTTCTGAGAACAAACTGCGAACTAGATGAGTGCATTCTAGTACGGTGGGATGTGATCGCACTTAGTGAACGAGCATGAACAGCCCGATACTCTCTGCCCATCTCTTGTCTTTTCTTCAACATATCGAACCAGATCTTCAACCAGTAGATATCCACTGCGTTTCATCTCATCTCATCCCGCTCCCTCCACACCTCTTCTCTCATCTTATTCATCACCATCATGAAGCAGACTTTGAAAGAAAAGTCCTAACTATATTCTCATCTCCATTCACTTCTCATGCCTATCTCTATTCATATTGCTGCTCTCCCCTCCATCACCATCATCTCCCCTTCCGTTCCATTCCCTTCCTTTCCTTTCCCTCCCTTCCATCTTCACCTCTACTCTCATACATTACTTTAAAACCCATCTCATCCCATCCCACCCCATCAT
>LLKJ01000228.1:0-10042 GCA_002242865.1 Clarireedia sp. CPB17
CCTCCACCTTGTCCTCATCCTCCTCTCCTACAACTTCTCCTCCAAATCCTCCTCCAAATCCTCTACACTCCCCCAACCGTCTACCCTCTCCCCAAGCTCAGTCCTAAGCCCACTCTTCACACCCCACACCATCTTATCCACATTCTTCTTCCAGCCCAGACACCGCTATCTCCATCTCAATCCCAATCCAAGGCTCATCATACAAACACCACTGCACCACTGCACCACCACACCCTTCCGATTCTAACACCTCAAACCCCATCCATCACCCACAATTCGCCTTCCGCGCTACATTCATACGCCAACACATGTTGTCTCCCTATCGTGTATACCGAATCCCCAGTACTACGAGGCAGCAGAAAGGAGGGGACAGGAACTAGAAAAAGAGGAAGAAGGGACTCTAGATACCACCTGAAAGACGTACAGGAGAGGTGATGTTGTGTGAGGGAAAAGTTTCTTATGCAGGCATCTCATTGGGAGAGGACTATGTTTATAGATGTGATGGTAGATACCAGTAACATAGCGAACATAAGGAGATGGGGGTGATATAAGGGGATAGGAGTAACCCAATGGAATAGCAACAAAACACAGGAAACAGTTACATCTTCATCGAAAAATATAATATATAAATTGAAACCCATGACTTAATCATGCATGGATATCATAATCTTCATCTCATCTCTAGACTCTATATAGTCATCAATCTATCCCCTCTCAAAAATCAAAACGCCATTTTGTTGAAAATGCAACAACACCATCCATAACACGTTGAATGTGCTTTTCCCATCCCCACCCTATACCCTGTTGAAACGCTGGATGTAATGCTTGTAAATACAAAAAGAAAGAGGTCAAGATTATACGCTTAGAAGAGACCATCGATCTCGCCAGTCTCGGTGTCGACATCGACGTTGAGATATCCTGGGGCGGTAGGAAGACCGGGGATGGTTTGGATGTCGGCTGCTAGTGCGTAACTGTGAAAGAGTTAGTAAACTAAAGTGATAGGAGTGTTGATAAAGGATAAAACTTACAGATAACCCGCACCGGCGGCTAATCTAACATCCCTAATTGGAACAGTGAAACCAGTTGGGGCACCCTTGAGATCGGGGTCGTGAGACAAAGAGTATTGGGTCTTCGCAATGCAAATTGGAAGGTTACCGAAACCTTGCTTGGTGTACGTGTCGACCTTCTTTTGGGCGACTTCGCTGAACTCGACCTTTTCGGCGCCATACATCTCTTTTCCGATGGCTTCAATTCTGGTCTGGACATCTCCATCAAGGCTGTAAAGAAGCTTGAAGTTCTTCTCTTTCTCACTTGCAGCAATAACACCCTTAGCAAGGTCAACAGCACCCTTTCCACCTTCAGCCCAATGATTGGCTGGAATGGCATCTTCGGCACCTGCAGCGATGGCTTCTTCCCGAATAACCTCAATTTCAGCATCAGTGTCGGTTTCAAACTTGTTAATTGCGACAACGACTGGAACACCATAGGATTTGGCATTGGAAATATGCTTCTTAAGGTTAACACAACCCTTTCGAAGAATCTCGACGTTCTCCTCGCGATAGACCTTGTCGAGAGCTGCACCAGGAGAAATTGGAGGTCCACCACCGTGTACTTTCAAGGCACGGACAGTAGCAACAATGACAACAACATCTGGTACAAGGCCTGAGGATCTGCACTTGATGTTGAAGAAACGCTCACCACCCATTGTGAAATCGAATCCGGCTTCAGTGATCACGAAACCAGTCTTCTCGTTGTGGTTTTCATCAATCTCAGTACCAGCAAGCTTCAGAGCAAGCTTATCAGCAAGAACGGAAGAAGCTCCAATACTGATGTTGGCGAATGGTCCAGCGTGAACAAAGACGGGGGTTCCCTCCAATGTTTGCATCAAGTTTGGCTTGATGGCATCTTTCATCAATGCCGTCAAAGCTCCACCTGCACCAATATCATCACAAGTGACTGGGTCACCACTTCTGGATGTACCGATAACCATGCGACCAAGTCTTTCTCTCATGTCATTCAGATCATTGCTAAGGGCAAGAATCGCCATACATTCACTAGCAACAGAGATGTCAAAACCAGTCTCTCTAGTTTGACCCTTCTCAGTGGGCGCGGTTCCGACAGTAATACCTCTGAGATGACGGTCGTTAACATCAAGGACTCGTCTCCATGTGATTGTGGAAGGATCGATATCCAGACGTGCGAATCGGCGGATCTCATCTTCAGTGAGCTCATCGGGGTTTGTCTTGGTGATACCAAGTTTCTTCAGGCGACGGAACATGATTGGCTGGAATTCACGCTTGCCCTTCTTCGATGGCACAAGACGCTTGTAGAGTGCTGCATCCTTTTGAGTGTTCTCATGGAACATTCTGGTCTCAATTGCGGCAGCGAGCAAGTTGTTGGCAGCTGTGATTGCGTGGATATCACCAGTCAAGTGAAGGTTGAATTCATCCATAGGAATAACTTGACTGTATCCACCACCAGCTGCACCTCCCTTGATACCGAAGGTAGGACCTTGACTTGGTTGGCGAACATTTGCGAATGCGATACGGTTGAGATGACCTCCGATAGCTTGAGTGATACCCATAGTAGTTGTTGATTTACCTTCACCCAATGGTGTAGGTGTGATACCCGTAACAACGACATAACGTCCATTGCGGCGGTGCTCGAGACGTTTCAGTAAAGAAAGATCTACCTTAGCTTTGTATGCACCGTACGGCTCAAGTTCATGACCAGCAATGCCGACCTCTTGAGCAACACGTGTGATTTGTTTGGGGTGCTGAGCTCTAGAGATAGCAATGTCCGATGGAACTGGAGTTTGTAGCTTGAGCGGCAATGGTGTGATAGCTCTAGCCTTTTCGCGAGCGTAGTAGGCATTTGCTGAATCGACCACATTTTGAAGTAGCATAGCAACTGTCATTGGTCCAACTCCACCAGGGACTGGGGTAACTTGAGACGCAACCTCTGAGGCAGACGCGAAATCGACATCTCCAACAAGTCTCTGACCAGATTTCTTCGACTCGTCAGGGATAAAGTTGGTGCCGACATCAATGACGACTGCGCCTGGCTTGAGCCATTCACCCTTGACAAAGTTGGCTTTGCCAATAGCTGCGACAAGAACATCTGCTTTCTTAATGTACTCCTCGAGTCCCTGAGTCTTGGAGTGGCACACTGTCACTGTGGCATCGGCATTCTTGAGAAGGTAGCTGACAGGACTTCCGACAATGTCACTGCGTCCAAGCACAACTGCGTTTTTCCCTTTCAGATCAACACCACTCTCCTCGAGCAAGACCATAACACCTTTCGGTGTGCATGGGGTGAAAAGTGGGTGTCCTCCACGCTTCGCAAGCTCCCCAATGTTGGTAGCTCCAAATCCGTCCACATCCTTCTCATCAGCTACAGCAGATGTAATAGCATATTCGGAAATATGTTTGGGCACAGGCAATTGGACAAGGATACCGTGGACCGCAGGATCGTAGTTCAGACGAGTAATGGTTTCGAGAAGCTCGGCTTCGGTAACGGAATTGGAAAATTGTAGAAGTTCACAATCGATGCTTGCCTGGGGATTGCACATGTAAGCCGAAGTCCATTCACTCATAACTCAGCACACGAGCTTACCTCTTCCGCTGCCTTCAACTTCATGCGAACATACGTAGCTAGGGATTATCAGTGAGTCACAATCACGAAGGATTCCAGTCACACAAACATACTTGAGTCAGAGCGATCACCAACTGCGAAGGATCAAATTAGTCAAAGTGCAATCAAGATACTGGAAGGGGGTAATTACCTTGAATAATCTTCAGCGAGGGCTTGTACCTTGGGTTTGATTTCTGCGTGGCCTCAATCTCAGCATGAAGCTTCTCGCGAATTTTCTTCGCGATGGCAGTTCCATCAATCTTTGTGGCTGCCATTGCTGCAGAAGTAGATGAGAATTGCCTGGTGCTGGTGCTGCTGTTTTGAAGAGTGAGGGGAGATGCCAGCGAGATTCTGGTGGGGGGAGAAAAAGTCGAATGAGAACTCGGACCCCGCAATTCGAGGATTTGCCTAACAGCTCGGTCGGCGGAGGCCGAAGACAGGGAAGTCGAGAAGGGTTGAAGTTGCGGAGAGAGCTGAGGGATTGCTGATGGCCTTGGTTTCAAAATCGAATGGGAGCGAGGCTTGGTAAGACAGCCCAGAGCCGCTGGTCGCATGTTACCGCATGCTTGGGATCGTCTGCTGATGAACATCTTCGGAGACTTCCCTTTTTCTTGACTGTGCGATCTATCGGTACGATCTGACGAATGAGAGTGACGGAAAAGGAATCCCGCACAACTTGATTTTATTGAGCCAGTTGAATGACTACAACAATTGGAATGGAAGTATGTACAATTTAATGATAAGAAGGAGAGATTGATCGTTCTCCCGTTTTCTCAAAGGAAGTGTGAGTCAACGAAATCCATGCCTGCAACGTGAAAAACACCGGTAGTTTCGGTGCCTTTTAGATGGACCTCCTTCACCGGAGGCTTGAATTACCTTATGGATATCTGTTCTCCTATTTCCACTTTCCACCCACGCCCCAACCTTGCACTGCGCGTCCATTAATTTGTCTGCTCTGCTGAGGGAAAAAGGAAAATGTCTCCAGGTTCGCGTACATGGGAAGGTTAGTCATACTCTCGAGTAGTCATAGTGGATTCATTTAGTCACTGGTAGTCCAAGGCGCCCGCCTTGCCCGCCTCGTCCGCATCTGGACTTTAAATTCAATACTCGCCTGTGATTGGTTGACGATAGCACACATTTGAAGAGTCAAATCGCCAGGCGATATCGAACTTTTTGAGGGGCACGAAACTTCTAAGCCCACTCCATCAACAACACTTAAAGCAACGCCTTACCCCCTCCAACGTCTAACTTGTGTGATTCCAGTAGAATTGAATACTGAGTCGCAAATATGAGACCTATTCTCCTACAAGGACATGTCAGTAACCACAGCTCTTTGTTGGCTCTAGTAACCCCCATCACTAACAAGCACACAGGAGCGGGCTCTGACCCAAATCAGGTAGGCGGCAACCTCGCGCATCATGGCGCATCAGGTTTTGACTTTCAAACAGATATAACAGAGATGGCGACGTCATTTTCTCAACCGCCAAGGATCAGCACATTTGCGCCTGGTTCGCACACAATGGAGAGAGATTAGGGACATACCATGGCCATCAGGGAGCCATATGGACTGTTGATGTGGACCCAACAACTACGATAATCGCGAGTGGAGCAGCAGACAACACAGTCCGATTATGGGATGTGAAGTCAGGAAAGTGCCTGAAGACCTGGGACTTTAACACTGCCGTCAAGAGAGTTGAATTCAACGAAGATGCTACACAATTATTGGCTGTTACAGAACAACGTATGGGTTTCTTGGGAACAATCGTGGTTCTAGATATCAACTTGGATGTCAACGGCCCGCAATCTGACGACCGTGCTATGACAATTACCTGCGCAGAGAGTAAGGCTACCGTTGCTGGATGGAGTTACATGTCGAAATATATCATTGCAGGACATGAGGATGGAAGCGTCTCGCAATATGACGGAAAGGTATGACTATCGTCATGAAATTCCTAGTGTCGTTATTTACAGACTTCACAGACTGGCGAGCAACTCGACAACACTCAAATCCACGAACCAGATATGCCGATCACGGATCTTCAGTGGTCACCAGACAGGACATACTTCATTACTGCATCAAAAGACAAGACTGCTAAGGTTAGTTTCTATGTGGGGTAGGGGCAAAAACGAAAAATGCTAACATCTTCAGCTCGTCAATGCCCGGGATCTCGAGGTCATGAAGACATATGTAGCGGACACACCACTCAACAGCGCTTCCATCACCCCCAAAAAGGACTACGTTATCCTCGGAGGTGGTCAAGCTGCTATGGATGTCACGAGAACCTCCGCTCGTCAAGGTAAATTCGAAGCCAGATTCTACCACAAGATCTTTGAAGAGGAAATTGGTAGAGTTCGTGGACATTTCGGTCCTCTAAACACTGTTTCCGTGGACCCAACAGGAAAGGGATATGCCAGTGGGGGTGAGGATGGTTACGTACGTGTGCACCAGTTCGACAAGGGATACTTCGACTTCACATATGAAGTTGAGAGACAAGCTAGACAACAGTAATTCCGTTTATTGGGCTTGTAGGAAAGGTGCATTTGCGGGCGTTTGTGGATCAAATCAAGAAAGGCTTGTAGAATATAGAAGCATGATCTTCTTGAACAAGAGACTTTGAATGAATGGGACTGTGTTGCATTATCGTACCCGCTAGCAACGTGATGAATGAATGGATACCACAGCTGGTCCTTATTAGAGGAGAGCAGGAGTGCGATCACTAATGAAACCTTGAATGAACTGTGTGAAGTCTACCTTTACGGTGCAGAAGAACGAGGACTTTGAGACGTCATGTGAGCACCGGTTAAGTTATTCAAGGGCTTGAGACAATTATAGTGACGAATATGCATTTAATAATCAACTGAGCATGGCAATATTGGTTTATATAGGTGATTTCAGGTCTAAAAATTATTGTCCCAAGCGCTGCGTATTTTTCCTGCGCAGTGGATTGGCTTGCACCTACTCGAAAACCCTATCGAGCCTATCAAAAGGGACCATCCACTCACCGCATTCTATGTGCTGTTTTAGGCAAAGTCTCTGCCAAAGAGGACCCACTCGACAAGAAAATATTCAATTCATATTGAAGCAAGATCCCCAATTGTCTTCGCAACCAATTCTTCTTTCCCCATCTACCTATCGAAAGAACTAAAGATGGCCAAAGAAGCCCAAATCCAGAAAAAGCGCAAAGGTTTGTGACGTACTTAAGTTATTCAATTTTTGCGAATGGTACGCTAATAAGTGAATAAATTTAGCTTCCGCAGCTTCAGCGGCACCGGCAGATGAGGTTGCGAAGTTAAAGAAGGTTAAGAAGTTGGAGACGGAAGTTAAGAAGATTCCGGAGAAGAAACGTAAAGGTATGTCAATTCCGTCTGGGTTTGGCTTGTGTGGTAATGGCTGATTGAAATGAAATGGAATTAGCTGCGGAGGAGGTTGCGCCGGCAGCTGTTAAGAAAACTAAGACTCCGCCCAAATCCTCGAAGGACGTTGCTGCTACTGAGAAGGTACTTAAGGCTGTGAAAGCAAACGTTGAGAAGAAGTCGAAGTCGAAGAAAACCAAGGAGCCTGAACCAGAACCCGAATCGAGCGACGATGAGGAAGAAGCAGTAGATGATTCTGCTGTGGCTGAAGCGCAGGACGATGAAGACGATGACGATGAAGGCGATGACGATGAGGATGACGAGGAAGATGATCAAACACAAGCTCTTTTGAAGGGTTTCGAGTCCGATAGCGACGAGGAAGAAAACGCAAAAGAGGGCGGACTTGAGGAAGGGCAACCAGTCCCCAATGCGCTCGAGAAGCTCTCCAAGAAAGAAAAGAAAGCGATCAGGAAAGCTGCCGAGAAAGCCGCCGATGAAAAACCAGGCGTCGTCTACATTGGACGAATTCCTCACGGTTTCTACGAAAACGAGATGAAAGCATATTTCTCCCAATTCGGCAACATTTTGAAGATCCGCATGTCGAGAAATAGAAAGACAGGTGCTAGCAAGCACTATGCATGGATTCAATTCGAGAGCAGAGGTGTTGCCGAAATCGTGGCAAAGACGATGGACAACTACCTCTTGTTCAATCATATCCTCAAAGTCAAGCTTGTAGCGGACGAGCAAGTCTCACCCGACCTCTTCAAAGGCGCCAACCGAAGATTCAAGAAAGTCCCCTGGAACAAGATCGAAGGCCGCAAACTTGAACAAGGTGCCAGCGAAGAGCAATGGGAGAAGCGACGCGCGAAGGAGGAGAAGAAGCGCGCGAAGAAGATGGAGAAATTGCAGGCCATGGACTACGAGTTCGACGCGCCGCAACTCAAGTCCGCTAAAGGTGTAGCTAAGAAGCCCGTTGCCAAGATCACTGAGAATGGTGAGGAGAATGAGGAAGCAGCAGCGGTAGAGGAAGAACCTAAAGCTATTGAAGCCTCACCGGCGCCAGCAGTTGAGGAGCCGGTTAAGAAGAAGAAGAAGGTCAAGAAGACGAAGGTTGTAGAAGAACTTCCTGATGCGACAGTTGTTGCGGAGACGACTGTCACGACTGAGGAGGTTGTGGAGAAACCGAAGGAGAAGAAGAGTAAGAAGGCTAAGAAGGCTAAGGCTTAAGTTGGGCTGATTGGGGTTGTGTATTGATGTGCTGTTGCTTCTAGCTAATTGAATGATACACCTGGAGTTATGAGAGAGGAAAACCGACAATGTTGGTAGGGAAGTAGACGAACAGGTGAAGGATTAGTGGACATCTTGCTGTATTGCTTCATTGTGGAGCTCATACTGTTTCATATTTCTGTACTCATACATGAAAATATATAGCTAGTTGCAACAAACCAAGAACTGACGTACATATGAATTGTCCATCTCTTGAGCTGGTGACTATATAATATGTCTACCTCTAAATCAACGCCTCAATTGATGCTTTATATCTCAAAACTCCGTGTCCCATCATACTTTTACAGTCTAACTCGCATCTCACCTCCCCCTACGCACACTGCGTATTACCCCCCTCATTCCTAATTATCTTCCCTACCGCCTGCAACAAACTAATACCCATCACTATTCCCCCAAACGCCACACACGCTGCCGCCATCGCCGTCCTCCAACTCCTACTACTCAGCCGAATATAACACAGCGGCGGCAAAATATACGCCAAGGCACACGCGCTCGTCGCGCCAATCAACTCGAACACAGCCCCCAAATCACACGTCACGAGACTCACTCCCATCGCGGTCACCACCAGCGCACTGGTGAATATCAGATGCAAATGCATGTTGAACGGGTCCCCGGGGAACCAGTAGTGGAGCATGACTTCGCGACAGACGAAGGCTTCGAGCGGGAGGGTGGTCAGCATGTTAAGGCCGAAACAGAGACGCGCGAGGTTGACGAGTGGGTTCGTGGAAGGGAAGTTGTTGAGGACGTTGCCGAGGGTGAGGGAGCCGAAGGTGAGGAAGCCGGAGAGCGCCATTGCAAGGCAGGCGAGCATGGAGATGCTGGTGCTGTAGTGCGTGACGCGGGAGAAGCGGTCGATGGTGGGGGTTTGCAGGGAGCCGTAGATTAGGAGGGAGTTGTGGTGGCAGACGAATGCTGGAAAAGAAAGGGGGTAAGTTGGGGTGTTGAGGGGGGAGAGAGGGGTAACGTACCGAATGATATTACACCGATGGCTTGGAAAATGCCATCGTTGATGGTAAGGAGGGGCCTTGAAAATGTCCCCCTGCTTTCAGCGGGTATCATGAACCCTTGAGTAACGACCGTAAATAAGATGATAACCATACTGATCAACGCCAATGTGCTTGCTTTCGCCAACTAAACTCGTTAGCATCATACCATAAAATCTCTCAGAGCCTCGCCCATCCAGTTTGTAAGAACCTACTTTCGCAATGTCTCTATACAAACTCAACGGATAACTAATCCCCAGCACAAAAAACACAATACAACCCCTCCTATCCGCCAACAGTCCCAGCACAGGAACCTCCCTCAACCCCGGCCAAACCGCCGTCAGCACATGCGGAATCGAGTCCCCCACAATAATACAAAAAGCAATCATGCCCCCAAACGCAAACGCCCACTGCGCAACACTAATCGCAATCAAGCCCGGCTTCCCAAAACAGAACTCCACCGTGCCCTGGAAGCTATCCCTCCCGCTCAACTTGCTATTTATAACAATCAGACGAATCGTCCAGTCGACGGTGATGGTCAAGCATATGAGGAGAATCACACCCGTCAGCAGGCCCGCCTGTCGGAATGCGTATGGCTGCCCGATAATTCCTGCGCCGATGATCGAGTTCGCCATGTTCATGAATGCATTGCGCAGATTGGATTTGGGGCGGGCGCGCTCGCGCTCGGCCCACAAGTCGATGTCCTCGTCGTTGGCGCCCCAGGGAGTGGCTGCGACGGCTACGGAGGGCGCTTCGATGCCCGTTAGGAGGGGGTGGAATTGTTG